>PITA01010615.1:0-70881 GCA_004023965.1 Spilogale gracilis
AAGGAAGGAAGGAAGGAAGGAAGGAAAAAGGACCAGCTTTATAAGATCAGCACAGTCCCAAATAAGCAAAGGGCATTCATCCCTTCTGTGTTCACTAAAACCCAATTTAGAAAGAGAGGCAGGCAGGACAGGGTCACTAGTCAACATATTCAACATTCATAAAGGATCTGGACAGCTGACATCTCCCAATGAAATGATGAGCACAGAGGGAAAATAGTCCCGGATGAAACCCGGGAAGGCTGGCTCGCACACCTGCACTTCTCCCCAGAAAGCATGCAGATTCCTACATCAACCAGAAAGCACCCTTTGGAGCTTGAAGGAGACAGTTTTAAAAATGAAAGGAGGTTCTGCTTCATACAGTGTGTAATGAGGTGCTAGGGTTTATTTTAATGCTAAGAACCGAGCATAAGCTGAAAATAGATGTAGATTCAAGAATATTCTCAAGCAGTGGTTTCAAACCCGCAGACAGGGCGGATGGGGGTGGGGCTGAGGGAGGGCGCAGCACCTCACCTCTCCAGGAAAACACCGGAATCTGGAGCCAGTGGGCCACCTCCTTCTCTCCTCTCAGTGGCCCAAAGCAGTATATTCGCTTTCCCTCAAAATTGCCTTAAAAGTCCACTGCTAAAAAAAGAAGTTTAAAATGTACAGTTTGACCCACCATTTCTCTGGGTGGGTGCAGGAACACAGGGGCACGGGGGTCACATACGGAAAGGCGAAGCCCCCTTCCCCTGCCCTGACCGTGCCTTTCTGAGCCTTCAGCATGGCCCGAGCCCGGGGTAGGGGGAAGCTTTGAGACCTGGAACATGCAGGGTCCGCATTTGGTTCTCCGGGAAAGCCAAGGTCTCCCAGGCCCCATCAGAAAGCAGATCGTGGCTGAAGTGATGCAGGAACCCTCCCGACTGGGTAGGTCCCCCAAAAGAAACACCATCCCTGGACACCAGCCTTGTCCTGCTCTCTCACTCGGGTGCTCCTGAGATCTCTCAGACCCCTGTTTCCTCATTGGTCCAACCAGGAAAGCAACACCTCCCTTGCAGGGTTCAATGAGAAGTAGCTATCAGACGTAGATCCTGCTCTTCGGAGACATTACAGAGCTTGGGGATCCCCAGGCTGCCCCATGGCGGGCTCAGGTCCAAGCTGCCTGCTTGGCTTCCCCTCCCTGGAAGTGAGAGCAGGGGTAGGGGTGGGGGTGGGGGGCACTGCAGGTTTATCAGCACATGGGAAATAGGGCTTTCCCTTATTTGTCCTAAATAAAATAATTGCTGTAATGAAAAGTCAAGGAGTTCAGGAAGCAGTATTTTCTGAAATACAATTCTCAGTGAACTGGGAACAATATCAACCAAAAACAAAAACAAAAAGAAATAAAAATGAATAGAATCTACTGAAACCAAAGGGGACGGAAAAGTCTCAACTTCAATACTGTGTCAAATTGGGTAATAAAGTGAATTCCCCAGATGCACTAAAGGGCATTTGCTAAACGCCCAGAATACAGTCATCAGCCTCCTTCCCTGCCCCCCTGAGTCCCTCCCAGAGGCTTCTAAGGCCACAGAGATGGTGCCTTATGGCTTGTCTGGAAGCTCATCCCCTGGCCAGAGCTCAACACCCCCAACCTGGGTCACACTGAACAACTTCCAGTCCCTGAAACTCTGTGCGGTACCCTCTCCCGGCTCCATCCCTCTGCACGGAGCCCCACTCTCACCTGGGAGGTTCCCACTAACCCTTCCCTTCTTCCAGAGTTCCTTCCCCAGATGTCTGCATCCTAGCGGGCAGGAGGCCCACGGAGGCAGGGAGTCCTCGGTCCTCGGCCCTCACACTGCCCTGCCTACCTGCAAGCGTGTCTGCGGCCCCTCGAGGGCGCTCTCCGCAGGGCCGGGCCAGCCCGCAGTCCGCGCCTAGGTCAGAGCCTGGTACTTAGCCGGTCCTCCGTGTTTTAAGGGCATTGTTTGCCCAGCCAGGTCTGAGCAGTCTCGCCTTCTGGCAGGAGTGGTGCAGTCACCATTGGTCATTTCCTTCACCTCCTCACTCAGGGGCGAGAGCAGGATGAGGCCCATGTTGCCTCCCAGTGGTCTCAGTGGAATTGCTAGGATTTATTTCTAAATCCATGGTTCGAGACAGCTATGTTGTGAGCTTTCTAGAAAGTCCAGGTCTTGCCCCACATTGTCATCTGAGTCTCCAGTCTGCACAGATCCCCAAAGCCCACCACAGGGCAGCCCGGTCTTTCCTTCTGGAACCTTCCCCTCTCCTTCTCAAGGCCCTCCTGGTGTCTCTGGGGCATAACCAAATTGTGGGTGTGTGTCTTCGAGACATTTATCACAGCATTACAGCTCCAGGATCCCGTTTCCATGACTGTGACATGATGATTGTGTATTTCACGCCTTTCAGTTTCCCAGCTGGGATTCGGAGATTTAAAGACATGGGGGATATATTTTTAAATTTACGAGAGGGCCATTGATTTAATTAATTGTGACCAGAGAGTGTCATCAGTCACAATAAGAATTCTTAAAGGCAAAGGGGACCAGAGGAGGGAGGTCTCTGATGGCTTGGAGCTGCGATACCTTGTGTTTCTTTGAAAAACCCAGTGACGCAAAGGTTCTGGGTTGAAATACATTCTTTAGGAGGGCTTGTCCAGGGAAAGCAGTGCAGCCAGGGGCACTTTGAGAAGCCCCATTTGCAGACATGATCGCCCCCGGGCCGTTGCACAAACCGAAGCCGCTTTTCTTTGAGGGTCTCCAGGTAACAGGGTCCCTCAAAAAGGACAAAACCCACCCACCAGCCAGAAATAGTCTCCACCTTTATACTGGTCCATCCCATCATCTGATGGGTGCTGGCTAGGCCTGAGGCCGTTCTCCCAGATTCTCCAACGGGTTCTCTCTAAGCAGGTACGTGGAGGAGCACGTTCCGTTGGTAAGTCAGGCATCAAACACCCTGAGCCTGCCTCGTCCAACCAGCTCATTTCACAGCTGGAGAAAAAGAGTCTCAGAGCCTTGCTTGGTGAACGACGAAGCCAGGGCCGGAGTCCAGTCTCCAGAGCCCCTCGGCGCTCTTTCTGCTGTCTGGCCCTGTCTTCCAGCTGAGAAGGCCTCGGCTGGTGCGCCTCTCAAAACGTTCAATTATTTTCTACCTTTAGACTTCTATTCTTGTGCAGAACAAACGTTTAACGGATTTGACGTCTTGTCCTCTGGAATCACACTCCCTTTCTTTCCTCATGTGCTTCCAGTGACATAAAAATGTCACGTAGACTCCAAAACACAGAAGCTGCCCCTGAACACAGATGCGGCCCCAAATACACCAAGCTTGGGACTAATGGGATGTCAGTCCCACTGCCAGAGGGTCTAGTGGGGACGTTTCCTTTAAGACACTTTCCAGGGGCTTCAAAGGAGGCAGGGAGAGTACAGGAGAGAAGGCAGCCGTAATTCCGATGCCCAGTGTCTTTAAATTTGTCATTTACATTCGTAAAATGTGTCAGTCAATGTGGGAGAAATGTTGGTTTGCCATCTGGAAGTCAGCCCAGATCATCTGGAGCTGAGAGCCCCCCGGAGGGCAGGCTGGACTGTCACAGATCTAAGGGCCGGAACTGGAAGATGCCATTACCTATCCTGGAGAACTTTTCCTTACCCTCCCTGTGCCTCATTCAGCGCCCGGTCCCTCCTCCTGTCTAGCATTGGCATGGCTGGTCTACCCACCAGCCTGACTCCCACTGGGCAGGGAGCTCTTTGAAAACGGGGACCTTATCAATCCTGGTGTCACTTGATCTCCTAGCAGAGAGCCTAGCATCTAACACATGCTTGCTGCAGGCACACGGTTTCAATGGGGGATCCGGCCCCATTTACTTGTTTTATAGAAGAGGAACCTGAGGTCCAAAGAGGTTAAGTGAGAAATTAGAAGTTGAGGCAGAGCAAGGATCAGGGAGGGCCCCCAACCCCAACTTCTCAGGGGCCCCATCTTTGCAAATAATAAGGAAACAATATGGATTAATCTGAACCACTTAGTTCTGCTTTCCCAGGCTCATGCAAACTCCCTCTCCCTTGCCTCTCCCTTTCCACCCCCCTACTCCAAAGAGGTTGGAAATGCTGTAGGTTTTTATGCAAATGACCTTCTAGGGGTCTAAAAGAAGCTAATGTTTATTTTTCGTTCAAAGGTCCCAGATGGGCTTTATCTGTTGGGCCTGGCTAGGCCCCTGCTATCGGACGGGTATGCAAATGACTGCTCTAGAAAAGTCCAGGGAGAGAGAATGGCTCTGTTTTCAAACCCACAGGCATTTGCCTGGACATTTGCCTGCTCATTTTCCTCTTCCATTCCAAATACCATGGGGGCACCACAACAGTCCTGTGTAGTAAAATTCTAGCAGCAGGGGGGGCTCAGCTGCCTCCCAACCAGGCCACAAGGAGGGGGCCTAGCCTCAGCACCCTGAAATTCGTAATGCACCAGGGGCCCCATCTCAGGCAGAGAAAAAAAGAAAGGTAGATCATCTGCCACTCTCATGGACCCCAGGCCACAAGGGGAAGCACTTTGGGGAAAGCTCTTGAAAATATCCTCATAAACCAGAAGGCAGACATGCTCTGGGTCATCAGCTTAGAATATTGAGAGGAGAGGGGTTTTTTTGTTTGTCTGTTTTAAATGCAAGCCTCATCTCCCGTTCCAACCTGCCTGCTTCACCGCGAAGGCCTGACGGCTGCCCTCTGACCACTATGAGATTGCCCCAAGGAAGGAACAATTAAACTGGTGATGCACGGCCCTCCCAGCCCAGGAAGGACAGGTTCAGGGGCCTCACTGTAGCATCCACGGGCTGAACCCACTTGGATCCCAAAGAGGGAGCTGGCCACCGAAAGCCACCTCTCTGGGCAGACAAATGATGGTACAACTTTGCATATGACCCAGCAATTCCACTCCTGTGTCCAGACAGCTTCTTGCACATGAATGTCCATAGCAGCTTTATTCCTAAGAGCCCAAGATGGAAATCACCCAAACGTCCATCAGCTGCGGATGGACCAACAAATCAGGCAGATCCGAGTGAGGGACTACTGGCGGGCGATAAAGAGGAAGCTACACGTGCGTGAATTGCAATGCCCTGTGCCTGCAGCAACCTGGGTGGAGGAAGCCAAGGCCCGGGGTGGGGGGCTGCTGGGAAAGGTAATGGCCAGAGGCTCGGTGAGGAAGGGGAATCACTTTATATCTTGATTGTGGAGGTGATTATACAACTGTGTTCATGTGTCAAGCTGATCAAAGTGCATGCTTCACGCTGGTGAACTTTAATTGCATATGACTTACGCCTCGACAAGGGGTGACTTTTTTCAAAGATATTTTTATTTGTTTATTTTATTTAAGAGAGAGCACAAGCCAGGGGAGGGAGGTGAGGGAGAGGGAGAATCTCAAGCAGACTCCCTGCTGAGTGTGGAGCCCGATGTGGGGCTTGAGCTTACCACCCCAAGATCATGACCTGAGCCAACACCGAGTATCAGATGCTTAGCCAATAGAGTTACCCAGGTGCCCCAACAAGGGTGATTTTTAAAAGAAATATCGTGATGAATTATGCCATGTTAGATATTAATCTTCTTTGGGGATCCTTAGTTTTCTACCTGCAAAATGGTATCCAAAACATAGACCAGCCAAGAATCCTCTTCCTCAAAGAATCCCAGGAGAGGAGCCCTAGAATACCATTCCTCTGTCTTTTTAGCCAAGATCAGCTGATCAGACATGCTGAGAGGTAGCAGACTTTGTAGTTAAGAGTGGAGATTTCAAAACCTGAATTTAATGCCCAGCTAAGCCGGTCACCCGGTGAATCTGGAAAAAGGATCCAACTCTGAAACTTCTCATCTGTGAAATGGTGATGAAAGTACCACTTTCCAAGATGGAAAGTGCCCAAATAGCCATCCATGGAAAAACACACAAATGTCTGCATAGCCACACAAAGGAATATTACTCACCCGTAAAAAAAGAATGAGGTACCAAGACAAACTACAACGTGGATGAAACTTGATAACATGATGTTAAGTATAAAGGCCACATGCTGTGTGACTCAATTAACAGGAAATATTCAGAGTAAGCAAATCCCATAGAGACAGAATGCAGATTATTGGTTGCCAGTACTGGGGGAAGAAGGAAGGAGTAAAACCAGCTTAAATCAGTACAGGGTTTGGTTTTGGGGTGTTGAAAATGTTTTGAAACTACACAAAGGTAGGAGCTGCCTGACGCCATGATGTACTAAATTCAACTGAATGTCACATTAACATGGTTAATTTTATATCACGTCAATTTCACCACATTAAACAAAAACAGCATCTGTCTCCTTGATGGCAGGAGGTACAGTCCCAGGAGCAGAGTCAACCTCAGTGACCACAGTGGAGCCTTCCTTTCGGCGACCCTGAACTTGGGGACTGCAAATCCTGGAGCAGTAGAGATGGCAGGTCTCCAGATCCCAGCTCCCAACCCCCCTCCCCACCCTGTCCATCCCTTGGACATTTCCCTGGCCCTGACTCTGTGCTTGGACTGGAAGATGAGTCACTTAGGAAAACAACCTGGCTTGTGTCGTGGGCCCAGGCCTAGCCCCAAGGGCTGACATTTGATCTTTGTCCTGCGACCCCAGCTCTGACCCATGCCTAATCCCACGGCCAGGCCGGCAGCAGCACAAGCCTTCCGGGAAAGCAGCTTTCCCAAGCAGGTCCAAGCAAGCCTTGACACCCAGAAGATTTGTTCTCTTCAGGGGGTCTGTTATACCAAGTATATAGAACACAGGGCAGCCCAGGAGATTTTTAACAGGCTCATAACAATGAGACTAATTAATAGCGAATCTGAACCTTTTTAGTATGGGAACTTACTGAGGAAGAGTAATCACATTCTCTACAACTTGTGTTTTTTAATGGAAATCAATGAGCAGCCCCTGATCCCTGGTGGATTTCTGAGAACAGCTCTCAACCCACATGTGAAGGGAAGGTTCGGACCCATGCAGGCTCGTCAGGCCCCTGAGTTCTCCTGGAGTCTGTGAAATGGTCATCCATGCCCCCAAACCTATGCTTTATTTTGAGAAAGGATCTACTTGCTGAAAAGAAAAGTCCTCTTTGGATTAGAAGCTGTGTGAACTCCCTGGGCCCCTTCACTCTTCTGAAGCCCAGGATTCTGGACTTGTTCTAGTTCACCTGTCTCTGGAGCTTCTTCCAGCTCTCCCTGTGAATCCCACCGTCCTGAGAAAGCATCCTGCCCTCACGGAATCACCGGGCACCAGGGGAAGGGCCGGGCTGGAGACAGAGCTTTGGGAAACATTCTCCTAGAAAAGGTCAGCAAAGCTCCAGGGATTATCCAGGAGAGTGTACACCAAGATTCTCAGGGGCAGCAGAAGGCTGGTAAAACCTGGGGTGCTGGTCCCGCCCCCAGAGTTCAGATTCGGTCTAGTTTCTAACAAGCTCCTCCGTGACGCTGATACTGCTGATCTCGGAACCACGCTTTAAGAACCACTGGTGTGGAGAGGGAAGAACCAGAGGGGACGGGGGTTGGATTGGGGGGGAGGTACGGGGACAGAGACAGAAGGTCCCAGCAAGGGCAGAAGTGGCATCAAACACAAGCATCCCCAAAAGTTCAAGTTGGGGCGCAGCCTTCGAGGAAACGGGGATGGTCCAGGAGGAGGCGGTATTGGGAAGGTGCGGTATGTATGGAGTTCCAAAAGGAAGATGTGCGCAGGTCCTAGGCCAACAGGATGAAGATAAAAACTAGGGAGAGCCAGCCAGCAACCCTTGGGGGCCAAAGGCAGGATGCAGGAACGAGGAGAGAGAGGTATTCTAGGCTTTAAAAGAGAGACACTTGTTCTATTTGGCTTTTTGGCTCAACGTCATGTTTCCGACACATGTGGTCTAAGTATGACAGCTGGCTCTGAATTGCAGAACTGCATGCCATGCTGTAGTTCTCAGTAGGGGTTGTCATTGAATTCAGGAAGGGATGGGGCTACTTGGAGGACATAGAGGGAGGTGGGGGCAGGCACTGAATGCCAACCCAAATGATTCTATCCCAGTTTCTTCTGCCCTTCAGTTGGGTCACAGGGGGAGCTGTGAGCCCCCACATCCAGGGGCCTTTTCTTGGGATACTGGCCCCACTAGCAGCCTCTTCTGCCTCCTCTGTTAAATGGGCTATCACCACCGCGTCTGAGGACTGAATCAGTTCATGCAGTGAAGCCACTGTATACACGGGGAAGTGTCACACTTTACTGTCAGCATTAACTAATAGACACTGGTTAATGTCTCCTAATTCCAGCCATTCATGATTAAGCTTGATGACAGAAGCTGAAACAGTAACATTTGGGATTTTTACAGGTCTATTCTTGCAGGCTCAGGCCAAGGGCATAGATAGTGTTTGGGCTGCAGCAATGGCTGGATGGAATTTTCCTTCAAAGCTGAGCCAGGCAGAGCCCGGGGGCAGGACACTGCAGGACTCTGTGTGAAGGAGATAGTCAGCTCAGGGAGGGGCCAGGAAGCTGGGCTAACTTCACAACAGCAAAGGAGGCTTGTCAGCCCAAGAGCAAAGGAAACTTTCCCTGCAGACTGCGAGGCACCAGAGAGCCTAAGAGGTCACTGGCCTAGGACCCCATGAGCCAGATGTTATCACTTGCTGGACAAGTGAAACCTGAGCCTGGACCCTCACACCGCAGATGACATCTTGGGGCGGGCGCCAGGCAACAATCAAGACGGGGAGCTGTTCCTGGCCTGGGGTGCTGGCGATGCTGACTATGGACTGGCCGTCAGTTCTCTTCCTTGCCCTGCCCCTCCTTGCTACTCCTCCCTTGGTCTGGTACACCTCAGGGTGCAGGTGCAGTCTCCTCCTACACCTGGAGCAGGATGAAGATGCCAAGTGGCACCTGATGACCCTCAGGGACTTCTGTCAGTCGGGTGATTGCTGGGATGTAGGACAGAGACACAAAGACCAGGCAGGGGGATTAATCCCGACAGAGCTGTCCCGGCCAGAGCCAACACCTTGACTGGACTCGGAAATTCCTCCCAGGTCCACCACCTTAACACACCCACTCCAGCTGGACACCCTAGAGGTAAGGATGAAACCCATATATCCCACACTCAACCTGGACACTGAGACCCCCAAATGCAGCTGTCTACACCAACAAGACAGTGTGTCCCACTGCTTCGTTAGCATGACTTTGCATATCTAGAAGCCTCTTAGCCAGGCAAATGGCTTGATTGTTCACTAGAGGAACTTCCCAAAAGATGTATCAGTTCTTTGACAGGAGGCACCAGCAGACAGTTTGCACCTTAATAACTCTTCAATTCTTCCACCTCCAAAATCCTGCCTCATTGTTTCTACATTCCCGGACTGTTGTATCCTGATCCTCATTGAAAGTCCCGCCATTCAACCAAACTTCCAATTGTCAATAAATTCCGACCTCGCCATCTCCTGTTGAGACACTGCCTCCCAAAGCTCTGTAGCAGTGAGCTTCTCCCCCACCGCGGGGAGCAATCACCCCAGCTTTGTCTTGTCAACAGGTTGTGTTGGCCCTATTCGGGGAGCCAGCATTCGAGAGAAGTATTCAATAAGTATTTTTGGAAGGGTGAGTGGAGAGGTGGGTGAATGAATGGATGGATGGCCAGATGAGGGCAGGAGGACGGAAGAATGAGTGAGTGGATGGATGGATAGATGGATGGATATGTGGGTGAATGAGGGCACGGACAGGTGAATATGGGTGGGTGGATGGATGAGTTGCTGCATTCCTACTAATGCTGATAAAGCCTTCAGATCTGGGCTTAACATAGGCTGGGAGAAGGTCCTCTCCTGGTCTCAGGACTAAAAGCTTGCCTGATCAGAGAAGCACCATGGTCTCTGTCAGGAAGCCTCTTAAAGGTACAAAAGTTAATTCTTAAGTAGATTTTGGTTGAGATTTGCAACTCAGAGGCTGAATTTGAAGACAGCCTTGGTGAGTGAAGTAAGGCTGCGCACCCCAACTTGACGTGATGCGTGTAGATCAGTATCAAATTAAATTTCCCCATTGTACCTTCTCTGCGGTGGGCACAATGCAGGGTGTTACTATCCCTGTCCTACTCTTGGCAACATCCTTTTCAGCTTAAATTATACAGAAGCAAATAATAATCGGGGCCTTCTGTTTATCCTCCTTAGAAGATTTAATTTATCCCAATAAACATGGAAAGGCAGACCTTTTGGATTTGAAATGACATATAATTTACTTCTAACAAATGCTCGGGGTCCAGGAGAAAGCCCATTCATCAAGCTGATCTGAATCCCAGGCAGCTTACCAAAAGGACCTTTTGTCTAATTGTTTTCCATCACAAACAACATGTGGGGAGGAGATTTAGGCAGTATTTCCAAACACTGCAAGCTACATAATTATTGTCCTCAGCAAACCTGGTGATAGTGTTAGAGTCACAATAGCAATTTATCTGCCTAATCCCCATTCACTGTGGCCCATCACAAGTGTTGTGTGGTTGAGGAGGCATTTAATAACGTTCCATTCAAACCCTAGATTTAAATAACATTGCCGCGGTGACCCAGGCCCAACAAAGCCCAGGAAATCCAAAGGGGCTAGGGACGGTCCTTGATGCCGGGCATTTGGCCGAGCGTGCCAGGACGGCAGAGGGAAGACTCAGGGCTGCTACTCCCTCGGATCGGCACCAGGCACAGCAGACATCGTTGCCCAGAGTTGAGTCAGTGGCTGGGTTCTGCGCAGCCTGAGCTGCCGGTCTGGTACCATCCAGGAGAATGCCAGCTTCAGCTGTAGCTCTTTCTTTTATTGTTCGTGGTGGTTGTGTTTTTAAAGTAGAGATAGTGTGACTTCTGCTGCAGCTCGTACATGGAACTGCACCCGAGCTCCGGATCTCGGGACCTCACTGCCCCAAGGATATCACATCCTTCTGAGGTTTCACTGACACCTCAAACACAACTGTCCCCAATTCGGCTCCTCACCCCTGCACCTGCCTCCCTCATGAATGGCCTCATGGCTTCCCCAATTACCCAGTCCCAATGGGAGCAGACATCCTCTTTTCAGGCCCAAATACCACATATTTGGTTGGTTGGCAAACCCCGATGTTTCTCACTCCTCAATATTTTGAAAGCCCAGTGGTGTGACCACTTTTCCAGGGTTGGCTCCTCTCTCTGTGTTACTACTGTACATGCTCCTGGCTGCTTTTTCTGCCTCTGGTTCCTTCCTCCTCCAACCTATTCTTCTCAAGATGGCAGGTATGAAATGCAACTCTCAATAGCAAATTAGACTAATTTGATTGAGATACGCAGTGCAAAGACGTTGCTTGATAAACAGCCTTGGTGAGTGGGGCTGCCCATTCAAGCAATGGAACTACCAGGGGTCACCCCCTTGTTCCATAATCTGCAAACTCTTGCTGTTATCTTCAGGACCAAGTTCAAGCTGGCCCTTGCTCTCCTTGCCATCTCTCACTAAGTCTCCAGACATACCAGTAGTTTCCCATAGACCGCCTGTCCCTAGCTTCAAACTCAAGGAGATCGAAACCCAGGACACGGTATGCTTCCATGAACTCCCTCTCTGAGCAACTGATTTGGGGGGGGGGGGAGGCAGGGGCTGGGGAAGGGGTTAGGAGTGTCTTTCTCATATCCCCCCTTCAACTTCAATCTACATCTTGAATTTCCAAATAGAAGAAGCTGGGACTCTTTTACCAATGAGACAAAAGGACTGATTCTGCCTCTGCACCAAATTCAATGACCTTTTAAGAGAAAGAAACGAGGGGCGCCTGGGTAGCTCAGTTGGTTAAGCGACTGCCTTCGGCTTGGGTCATGATCCTGGAGACCCGGGATCAAGTCCCACATCTGGCTCCCTGCTCGGCAGGAAGCCTGCTTCTCCCTCTCTCACTCCCCCTGCTTGTGTTCCCTCTCTGACTGTGTTTCTCTCTGTCAAATAAATAAAAAAATCTTTAAAAAAAAAAAAAAAAAGAGAGAGAAAGAAACGCATAAACGACCAAGGAGCAGTGAAAACAGAGCTTTAAACTCATAGGTCCTGGGTTCTAATTGCAGCTTTGCAACTTCCCAGCTTGGTATTCCTAGGCTGGCAAGTACCGGATTTTTCCAAACTTCTGTTTGAAAATGCAGGTGGTACTAGAATCTGTTGCCTAAGATCGCTGCGAGGGGTAAATCAGGACACTCACCCCCACCCGTTATGCTTCCTTCTTTGCTTAGCTAACTCCTATTCTTCCTAGAGAATCCTGCTTTCGTGTCCCATCTCCTGGACTCCTCCGTGCCCCAAGACCCCGGAATGAATTCAGAAGGCCCCATGACGGTCCCAGTGTTGGCATTTTTTACTGGGGACACAGGTGCTTGTTTGCTCCTCATCCTCTCCCATGGGGCTGTGAGAGCCATCAGGGCAGGGACCAGGGCTAGTGGTCAGTGGGTCTCTGCACCTGGCCTGTGGCCACACTGATGACCGACTGAATGAACGCCACGTCACTGTGTTAAAGCACCTCGCAGGATGCCTTGAGTCTCGATAAAGAACCTCCACCTCATGGCCCCTCCTGTCATCTGCCTGTCATGCACCTGGGCCAATTTTTATTTTGTGCTTTGGGATCTTCGGGACAATAGCTGTTCTTTAAAAGCTGCGGAAGGTTCCGCCATTACAAGCTGTATCAGTCACAACCTCAGCGAGATGCGTGCGTGGGCCAGGCACACGGTGGCCGCTTCATTCACTTCGCCAGCCCAAGTTTCCTTCCGAGACTTGATCTCCGACATATCCTGTTTCCTCCCAGTAAATCAGCTTGATTATCTCCAGTGTCAGGGGCCTCTCTGCCTACCAGGTGATCTTTTCCATCTTAGCTGTCATTCTGTAAGCTCTCTTTCTTGTGTTGTAAACTCTCTTTCATAAGTGGGCCCATTTTCCCACGGACACGGTGACCTGTTAAATGAATGGACTTCTTTGGTGTCTTCAGCTAGCCAATTAAAAGGTCAGAAGAGGGTCCAAAAAGGCCCTTGACATCCCCCAGATTTAGATGAGGATGTTTTAATAAGGATACAATTTATGATGAAGCTGTACCCCCCTCCTTATCTGAAAATGGTGACAGTGGCTTTCTTCACGTCGGTTTATAAAATGGAACAGGTGCCCCTTTTATGTTTTTCTGCATACTCTGCTCCTTTTGGGGAAAAGGACACTTCCCAATAAATAAATAACGCAGATCACAAACAAAATAACACCCAGAGCCCTTCCCATCCCAGGGTTACACATGATTTACTGGGACTGAAATTCACCACCTCGGGCTTCGACAAGGGGCAGGGTAGGGGTTAGGGGACCAAGCCCAGGGGGCCTCCATGTTCTCTGAATCCCTAATATGGACCTTGAAGGGAAGGGCTTATTTCTCTTCTCCCAGAGAAGAGAATCAACAGAGAAATAATGACAGTGGGCAGTGAAGGGAACGAAATGAATAAATAAGCGCTCTATGAGCTGCATTCAAACATTTATTTTACATGAAAGAGGGCTAATGGCATTCAATAGGATAGAGGAAATCAAAAAGTCATAGCCAGCGGCCACTCTTTCAAACCAGATTTCGAACACAACCCCCTAAGGGCTGCTTCCACCAATCTTCCAATAAATCACACACTTTTAGAAGACACAGATATTTAATTCGTGCTTTAGAAGCACAGGGCCATGACCAAAGGCTGCTACCCCGGCAGCCCACCCTCTTTCTGCCGCCCCTTAAACTACCCGGCTATAAAATGATGTGTTAATTGAGTAATTAAGCATTAGCCAGGCTGCAGGGTGAGGCGCTGATGGCTGACCTTTGGGGCTAAGATCAAAGTTTACGGGTTAAAGGACCTGAGCACTGGGAGCCGGAGGCTGCCTCTTCTGCTTCAGGTAGTTAGATTATAATTAATTATTTAAATGGAGGGATGGGGAGGTTTAAATACCCGGGTGAGAAGCCAGAGTACTGAGACTGTTCTCTCGAGGCTGCAGCGCGCATCCAAGAGGGCAGGTGGTGGAGGAAACAGTGGTCCTGGGGTAGGTCTTGTGGGCAGCTCACAGACATAGGAAGGGCGGAGATTCCTTTCCAGAGTTGGGGGAGTTCCAACCCCAGCCCCACATACACACACTCTTCATTTATCTGCTCATTCACTAACAGTCTGTAGCCCTTGTGCGTTCTGGGCAATGTGGTGGAGCTCAAAACCTCAGGCTCACAGCTGGTCCAGTAGGAGGGGGAAATGACATCACAGCCCCCCCAAACTCTCAGGTGGAGAGAGCAAAGAACAGAACACCCCACTTCTCCATATTTCCCAGACCCTAAAATGTGCATCTAAGGGAAACATCTAGGGTCTTCTGTCCCCAGGAAAGGACTCAGGAGGGGAATAAGAACATTGTCTGAGAAGGTCACATGCACGGTTCTCACAGAAGAGCACTGCCCCAGCTGGAGAATCAGGGGCTTCCTAATGGAGTGAGGAAATGGGATCTGAAGGACAGGAGGCAGCAGGGCCAGCATGCAGGGGAGTCAAGGGTGCTCCCAACAGTGGGAGTAAGAGGGAGGAGACTAGGCATTGAAGTGAAAGTCGGGGGACGGACCCCATACCCGGCATTCACGGCACACTACGAGGGGGACCCTGGAGGGTTTCACAGGAGTATATGTACTGGGTAGGATTGCTCAGTAAGTAACTGGGTCAGCTTTGTGAGGTCTCAGCAGTCAAATCCAAAGGCAAGCAGAGGCCCAGTCCCAGCTAGGAGGAAGGAAGCTGAGGATCAAAGCCCCACCCACCATGCCTCTGCATTTGAAACAGCCACCTTTTCCCCTCCAAGGCCCCTAATGCCTGCAGAGTCTGCTGATGGGGGTGGCGGTTGGCATGGGATGATTGGGAGCTCCTCTGGCGGAGCCCCTATTGGGGGGGACCATCATCCCTGGGGCCCCTCATAGCAGCAGAAGAGCAGGGTCTCCTGCTCCAAGCCTGTCAGAAGGTCTGGAAGCTTCTCCTAGCTGCTGGAAAGGCCGCCTCTTCCTCCCTCCCTAGGGCCAAATGATGTTCCCGTAGGCACCCAGCCCCGGGCTTTGCATGGTGTCTACGGCACACTGGCTTCCACGCCTGTCTCCTCCCATACAGTGAGCCCCTTGAGGGTCTTCCTCCCCTTGTACCCTCGGCCCCCAACACAAGACCCGGGGCGGGGGGGAGTGTGTGCGTGGGGGTGGGGTGTGAGTAGTTTTCCCTAATTGGCAGCCGTGTCGCCAGCCTGCCATCCCTAGTCCTGGCTTCCTTGGGGTGAGAAGTGCAGGCTTTCTTCCCATCAGCTGTGGGCCTGGGTCCTAGAAAACTGGCTCTCTGGGCCATCTGAGACAGGACGGGCTGAGTGAGCCCACCAGCACGCCCCGGGGGGCCGGGAGACCCCTGGACCTTCTCCTGTGGGCACAGCCACTTTGTGACAAAGCAGCCTGCATCCATCAACGGGAAGCTGGGCTGCGTTTCTCTAGGCAGCGAGAAATTCCAGTCTGAGTCAGCACCAGAATAAAAGAGACAATGGAGAGGGTTTTCTTCTTCCCAGCCTCATGGGGTAGGGGGCCTGCCCTGAGCTATAAATGAGGCCCAGACGTGAGGCTTAGTAAACCCACACACCACAACACCTCTGAGATGCCCACCGGGTCCCAGCTGACTCAGGCTGGTCTGCATGTCCCTGCATCCCCCAAACAATAGCTCAAGTGGTCATCAGATGGCCAGAAACCAAAGCCACTGTCATTAAAATCCAAGAGGTGCTATTAATTAAAGTACCCCTCACCCATTATAGAGAGAGCTGCCTTTTCCATTTGAAGCCTGCTAGTTGGATAACTGCTTCCATTAAAACAAAAACTCACCCTGAGATGCATTTAACATGCAAGTGCTTTGGGGTTTGAGGCCGGCTGCTCATCCTGCTGATGCACACACAGCCCATTTTCAAAGCGCACGGTTTCCAGCCCCTGTCGGCCCACAGCGCTGCAGGGAAACGAGCCCATCCTCCCGAATTAAACTCCACTTGCCACCACGGCATTGCCAGAGCTGGCAAAGACTTGCCAGAGGCTGGGAAACGGGTAGGGGCGTCCGAATCCACCATTCAGAAATCACATCCATTCATTCAAGAATTCATTAAAGAAGAACAAAGGTTCATTCATGGCACATGGGGGTTCGGGCACCCACAACAGGTACAGGCACAGTAACTGACACGACACAGTGCCGCCCAGGGCTTCCAGGGGATCCAGGGGGAGGGACAGAAATTAAAGCGATGACCGTACAATGGCAGCACGCTTGGAGTGACTGCAAGGCAGGGCGCCGCCTGCCTGGGGAATGTCGGGACACAGAGACCCCATGCAGAGCCCCCAGAGATGACAGGCATCAAACACAGTTTCTGGGACTGCCCACGTGCTGACAGCCTTTGGCCGCTGCGGGCTATTGCAGACTCACTGCAAGCAGATCAGTTGACTCAAGCACTCTAACCCGGTACAGAGAGAAATGTGAGCTTTGCTATAAAGCTGGGGACATTTTAGGATCAGAAAACCCATCTCCAGCCCCCATCTGTGCCAGTCATACTTGAACTTGCCCATCCACGGGCTCTTCCCTGATGGTCTGCTGTGGAGGGCTCTAATTCTAAAGCACTTAGGTCCCGAGAGCCAGAGGAGGTAGACTAGGGTCTTCTAACCCACCTCAGGGCTAAAAGCTTCCTTAGCTGCATGAAGGCTACAGAACCTGTGAACAGCGGTGGGGAAAACCTCTTCTCTCGGGGTGCACCTGCCACGACACTGACTCATTCCACGGTGTGAGCAGGAATCAGTGACTCTGAACCTGATCCCAGGTCCTGAGTTTGCAGAATGAGGGGTAAATGGAAAGAAGGAAGGGAGAGAGGTGCAAGAAAGGAAGGAACTAAGGGCAAGATCCAAGTCCATTTTGTTTGGAGACTAATTCACTGCTTGACACATAGTAGGCACTCAGTAAATACCTTGTAGAGGAGAAATAGATGAACTCAATAGACCTGACCAAGGTTAATCTAAAACCTACTGTAAAATTCCTGTTCCGCGTAGTATAAACCGCAAAATCATTGAATCACTGGTATTCTTCCATGAAAACAAATGGTTGCTCATGAAAGCCATGCAGGTGACAAAGGAACTTCAGAATCAAAAGCTGCCAGCTTCGGGTTCCAAAGCAGCTGCGTCCTTAATTACGTTGCCTGATTTATACTCTATTAAATCTGTATATAAGTAACCCATTTCTCTGAAAGCATTTAAACCTCTTATATTCCACCAAGCGCAGTGCTTTTATTTGAAATAAATGTATCCAGCTCTTTGGGGAACATATGGTATATTTCTCTCTTATTAATAATTCAGTTCAAATGAGCAAAAATTAGTTGGTGCAGTTACGGCTGATTTTGTCCTGAAAAGATCCGCATTAATTTTAGACGTTTTGTAAATTGGGCTATTAAATAAAAGCATTATATGTGAATTACCCTTTAAATTTTAAGCAACTTGGTAGTTTAATGGTATTTTCTAGTCAGATTCATTCTCAATCTTTAAAAAATTATAGTCATTATGGTAAGACAAATTTTTGAAACCTGCTCCTTCTATCCAATTACATATTGTACTAATAAGTAAACTAGAAAACTTTTATGTTCTCATTTTGGGGCTCAGTCCTGCTTTGCTCCATCTTTGGGTGGCATCTGTCTTTCAAGACAGTCCCTAGAGGGCGGCTAGCCTTGACCGTGAGGGCTGGGCGAGGGCTGGGCGAGGGGAGCTGAGAATTCGCTGGGATGTGGGGTTATCAGGACTCTCAGGAGGCCATCTCTCTGATCACTAGCTCTCAGCTGATGGGGTCCCCTCTTGGACATTGTTCATCCTTCACTAATAGCACAGTGTTCTGGGCCTGCAGAAAAAGCCAGCCAGGCCCTGACCAGGTACTTTTGCCAGAAAGACGGAAGGGTTCCTAAATGGCCAGGGAGAAGTCAGTTATAGGAGATGAGCACACAGCTTACCAGCTCTAGCAGTCCCCGCCTGGCAGAGACCTCCCCCTGCAAAGCCAGCCGCACTCGGTGGTTCCCCCTCCCCTGCCACCTCTCCACCCTGCTGCCCA
Organism: Spilogale gracilis; assembly: GCA_004023965.1. Taxonomy (NCBI): domain Eukaryota; kingdom Metazoa; phylum Chordata; class Mammalia; order Carnivora; family Mephitidae; genus Spilogale; species Spilogale gracilis. Next base: position 18,019 of record PITA01010615.1, read on the forward strand.
GGAGAGGCAGAGCAGGCGTGTGGCCAGCCAGGCTCCCAGAGGTCTCCCTGAGGATTCCCCCTGCTGCGGGTCCCAGTCGGAGAGCCTGGGAGAAGGGGCTCTGGGTGGTCTACTTGCTGTGCTCCGAGACTGCCCGGCTCTGTGGTTTCAGACAAGCTTGGCTCTGGGACTTAGTTGAGAAGAGTGACAGAGATAGTGCTCAGGAAGTTTTCAGCGCAGTGACTGGTACGTGATAGACAGTGGGGGCTGCTAGTCCCTTCCTTCTTCACCTCCAGACATGGCATTTAGCCGTGTCCCGGTGTCAGGTTTTCCCTTTTCCAATTCTAGCTGAGCCCTGGAGCACAGGCCTGTTTTGGGACAGCCAGGCCTCCCATGCAGCTGGCCTTTGTGTCCAGAGAACGCACTGTGCTCACACTGACTCCCCACCCCCACCCTGAACACCCCAAGTTCCTCAGAACAGGAGCCCCAAGATGAGAACCCTTTTTCACCCAGTGTCGCAATCCCCGATTCCTTCCTGCAGTAGGTTCCATGTGCTTCCAGGTGGCTGGCCTGTGGCTAGAACAGGCAGGAATGCTGCCCCAACCCTGGAGAGCCAGAGAAATAGGAAGTCCGGGTGCGGACCCACCCAAGCACCCCGCCCGGCCTTCACCAGCTGTTTCTCCATCCTGAGGGGTGGACCTGCTTTCGCTGAGGGATCCCAGGTACCCCTGAGACCAGAGCACTGAATGAGGCAGCTTCAGAGCACGTGTCCAAGGTCGGGGGGAACCACTTCTGGGAAGGAGAAAGTCACAAGGCCAAGGAGGGCAGTACAGGGAGGGCTCCCATTGTACAGATGGGGAAAATGAGTCTCTAGAAGAAGAAAGGACCTTTCAAAGGTCACACAGGGGGGACTGGGAACCACTCCATGGTGAGCATTTATGGGACAAATCACCGAGTCCCATTAGGTCTGATTGTCTCTGATGATTTCTAGTCATGAGCCAGCCCCTGGGATAGCCCAGCCACAGAGCAGTGGTTAGAAACACGGGTTCTTTGGTTAGATGTTCTGGGTTCAAATTTGAGCCCTGAGCATTCTCAGTGTGTGGCTTTGGCAGAGTATTCAATCTTCCTGGAGCTCAGGCCCATCTGTAAGAAATGGGAAGAATACTATTGACTTCATAGATGGAATGAGTTCATATATACAAAGTGTTCAGAAACTTTCCAGTCAAGGGTTTTTCAGGAAAAAATCAGCATGAGTCACAGGTTGGGGTCTGGGCAGCAGGCCTATATCCTCCTCTGCAGGATTATTTCTGAGGACGGGCTCACATCATCCTACCAGACACCAGGCCCCTCTGTGGCTGCCCATGATTTGGTGGCTTTGAGAACATGGCCTGATGTGTCTAATATCATGCCCACCATAGGATAGCCACCGTGGCAGCCAAGATGACTGTAGCATCAGGAATTCCCATCTGGAAACGCCATCCCGAGGGGCTCGAGGTAGAAGCCCGTGTCCAAGCAAGAAATAGTAATAAGCCCAGATCAGTTAGCTTTGTGTGTTACTTTAATCCTTAGGAAGATCTTCATCATGGGCCCTGCTACATCACTCATCATCAGCCTGGCATTATTCTTCCAAGCCATTATTATGCCTGGTTAACAGCTGAGCTTAATCTACCTTCGTGAGGCCTCGTGTTAAGTAAATGGAGAGATCTGGGTTCGAATGTAGGCTTGAGCCCATTCCTGATGATGGCACTGTACTTACAAGTGGCCGAATGTTTCCTTGACTGTGATCCTCAAAACAGAGCAAGAGGGCTGTGGGGGTTATGTGTCGACTTGTCAGGGCCACACCCCCCAGATATGTGGTCAAACATTATTCTGGATGTTTCTGAGAGTGTGTTTGGATATTAAATTGGTGGACTTTAAGTAAACAGATTGCTCTCCATGGGGTGGGTGGGCCTCACCCAATCAGTTGAAGGCCTGAATCAAACCAAAGACTAAACTCTCCCTTCCAAGAGGTGATTCTTCCAGCAGGTGGCCCTCATGCTTGAACGGCAGCATCGACTCTTTCTGCAGTTGGAAGGAGTGTGGCACGGGCCCAGGTACAGCACAGCCTGGATGTCGATCAGCTATGTGACCCTGGATGTGACTCTTCTGGGCTCCCACTCCTTTCTACACCAAATGGAAGCAGTAGCATTTACAATATCTCATTAGACATAAGGATCAAATGAGAAAAAGCATGCCAAGCGCTCCATATAACACTTGGCCCACAGTGGGTCCTGAATCATGGGTAGTTGTTTTGTTATTATCACCAAGAAAAAAACGAACGGGACAAGTGGATTTGGAAATAGTTCCTGAAGCTTCAGATCCAAAATTCTGCAAGGAGGTGGCTGTATCAAGAGAAATAAAATAGGCTGGGCCTCCAGGGGAGAAGAGCATGGTATAAGAGGGTCCTCGTGTGCTGAGGTGGCTGCCTGAAAGGAGCTGAAGCAGGCTCTCTCTGGACTGTGATGGTGCAGGGACAACAGAAATTAAAAAGAAAACAACCTAAAAAGCATGAAAACAAATATGTATATTCAGGCCATGTCATTAGCTTGCAGAAGGCTTGCCTGCAGGTCATGATTCAGGTGAGTCAAATGCACCAAGAATGACAGCACAGTTTGGTTCCACCACTCCTCTTGGCACCTAGTGGCCCAGGAGGTTTATGGAGACCTACCCGCAGAGGAGACCTACCCAAGTGCTGACACATGGGCCGCTCTGTACGAAGTTATAGGCAGCCACAGACTCAAGCAGCAGCAGCCACCGCTTCTATCAGAGGAAGACACTTAGAGCTGACATGCCAACTGCCCAGTATCAGAAAGAAAAGGACTCTCTACGCCTAGGGTGGAAGGAAGAAGTTAGCCTCGATCCAGCATGTCCACCCCGTGGGTACAGCGGGAATGGGGTATCAAGGTTATTTCTGTAGTGTAACCAGTGGCAATAATAATGACAAGGCATGAATAATATAGTATAGAAATCACACTTAGCATCACCATCCTGTCCTTCAAGCTCAAGAGTAGGGAGAGATGATGGGCGAGCAAATTAAGAGTAGTCCAAAGCCCCGGGTATTGGAACAAAGACATCTGACAAGAGAAGACCATGTCCCCCGTGGGTGGCAAAGGAACTGCATAGAAAGTTCTTCAAGAATCCATGGCTGCTTGAGTTGAATGAACTTCCAACGCTAATTGGGCTTCTTCTCCAAAGGCGGTGAGGAGCCAACACAGTGTGCCAGAGAAAGTGATGTGAACAAAGCCCAGAGGTGGGAACAGGCTTAGCTCGTCTAGGTGAATAGTAAGGGATGAAGATTTGTTGATGGGGCAGCAAGTGTACAGGAGGGATGATGAGCACTGAGGCCCTGGTGGGTGGGGGTAATTCAGAGGTCACCAACACTGTGTCCTACACTGGGATGAGTTTCAGTTGCATGCATATCCTTGGCACCCTTATTGAAAAGCAGAAAAGAAGTCTATCCCTGGAGTTTATACCATGGTCTTTGAGACCTTTCCAGCTTTGCAGAAGCATGTCCCGTCAGCCAGACCATCCGCAGAAAATTCTCCCAGTGCAAGAGAATGACATGTCAAGTAGTTATGTGTAGAGAGGTTTAGGAAGGAGTCCACTGAAAGGGGCAGTGACAGGGAGAGGCAGGTGATCTACAGCCAGCTAGCTTTGTACATCACGGCTAAGTTTGTTAAAGACTAAATACTGGTCAAGACTACAAACCGAGAAAACAGTTGCCAAAGATACACACCATGTCTCGGCGAGTCTTCATATTTAAGGAAAAATTTCCTTCTTGAAATCAAAAGTTTATCTGCTGATCTTGGCTCTGGACATAAATGCAATCTTAGTGGAACATCCACAGATCTGTAAGATCATAATGCTTCCCCATTTACTAGCCATCATATTTAAGGCCAAAGCCTAACTCAAGTTGCCATGGGGATTAAAGGCAAAATGGAAACACTGTTCATTCATCTGTGGATCTTGTAGATATCAGCTTGATCAGGGGCAGTAATATATATGAGGTCCTCAAAGAATTAACTTGGGGATTAGAGGAAATCAATAGATCTGTTCTTTATACCGGAGTGCTTGGTACAGCCTGTATCAGAATGAATAGTGCTCACCACTAACATAAGCAAACCCCAAAACCTCTGTGCTGTAACCCAACAGGCTTTTCTATCTTGTTCAGATAAAATTTCCTTCTAGTTGTAGTGTTTGGAGGCAGGAGGAAGAACCTTCTGAGTCGTCTCCATTTATCCAACAGATGGGGAGAGAGAACAAGGATCACACATTAAGAGTATTTCATGGGCTGGATCTACAAAGGATGGATGACCACATTCTTCTGGCCAGAACTCAGTCATATGTCTCCATCTAACAGCAAAGGAGACAGGGAGACATGGGCCATCAGGGTGCCTGCGAATAAGATGAGCACACCGGTGCTGGCAAACGGGAGCAGTGTGCCAGAGAGCGGCATACCCCGCAAATCAAACTTGTAAGAATAGATTATAAAATAGCAATACATATTTTGTAAAAGCTTTCGTTTTCATTCCTGTTCCAAGGCAAAATTATTTCTTTCCCAAGCTGGTTGAGATGTGTTTCCCCCACTCTTCGAAGTCATTCAACCATGACCATGTGCCCCTGGAGACTTAACACAAGCTATAAATCAACAAATTCTGCTATAAAACCTTGCGCAGAGAAAATGCTCGTGTGCAGTGAGAGCTCGTGCCGACAAATGGGGTCAGCCTGTTTCCCAGACAGGTCCCACTCCACATTCATGGTTCTCAGCAACCCTAGAAATGCAGGAATATATGCAACTTTCCCCATATCTTTATGTAATTGTCTAAGCTGGTTAGAATCTACCAACTCTCGGGCCATTACGGCTTTACTTCGGTCAAATTAGCTGCTGGCCAAAGAAATCAATTCTTTTGCCATCTGCTTAGAGAGAGGGAGAGCCACTGCCTGGCGGGGTCGGGGTGTTAACATGCACACTGGACCAAAGCTGTGATCCAACCCAACCGCTGCTCCTCGCTGGGCAAACAGATGATACCGACAGCCATCTCTCTGACCTGGCCATTGCTCACACAGCAGGACTGACCCCATCATTTCTCCATCGCGGCTTCTCAGGGTCTACTTAGATGAAGACGCATGACCATGTTCTAGCCATGTGACAGCTGAGAGAGGGAGGGCGAAGCCTGCGTGATCATAGCTAATCATTGTCTGCCTGTCCCTGGATAGTTGATACTTATCAATGAATTGCACCAAATGTGGTGTAAAATCCCAGATAATTAACGGTGAACTGGGGATAACTTCTCTGGGCCATTTCATTCATATTTTAGAGGGAAGGCACGGGTAAGCAATTCAAGCTGCCGTGTTTACACCATCACCGAGTTTGGTAAGTGAGCATCGCTTTGTCTCTCGCAGACGGTGAATTTGAAAGAGACACGCAATTCACATCATGCAAAAAGCAGGGATCAAACCAACAGGGCAGGGGAGGATTTATTTTTTTTCCCCTTTTTTCCTTAGCCAAAGTTATTATCACAACTGCCGGGGAATTTGTGAGATTGGGAGATAAGGATCTTAATGATTCTTTGGAGACCCGTCAATCACCGCAAACTGCTACCAGAATCGAAATTACATCTGCATTTGAATTAGCAACATTACTCGCCAATTTAGATCAGAGTGAACATTTTTCCATTGAAGATGGAATTAAATTAGAAAGTGAGTGAGTCTTTAATTTCCACATTATAAATCACCGAAAATAATTCAACTCCTGTACCTTAAGGCCAATTACATTATCCTAAGCGACATTTTATCTCCCAACCTTCGAAGTGATTTGGTGTTGGGAGCCTTCACACAAATCAGTCTTGCTCTCGCAGCAAGAAATATATCTGCCCACTGAGTCACGCACATAAAACACCAGGAACCGTTTTAATACCGAAGCTTATTTTACATGAAATTTGATTGTCTGTTTGATAGTGTATTTTTGTGTTCTAATGAACTGATGCATTAGCCAGATACGAGTTCTGAATTATGTCAGGTGCAGCAATGAAATTCTAAAATGACTGATTTGTTCCAGGTTGGGACATCTTCGTCCCTTCCACCATCTCCTCCCCCTTTGGTCTTACAAAAGACAAAGGCATTGTGGACATTTGCAGGTCTGATCATTCTCCCTCTCACCCCTTGGTGCTAACCTGGGTTATTTGATATCTACAAGCCTGTCTCTCCCTAGACTGTGAGCTCCTCGAGTACTAATGCCTGGACCCAATCAGCAAAGCCACTGGTTCAGAGTGGGTGTTCTTTAAGTATTTGGTGCAGAAAGGATTAAATGGATGCATGACATCAGGTCCTTTGCACCTGGCAACAACCAAATGGCCAGCACAGAGACTAACAAACAGATCAACAGGCCACCGGGCCGCCCCACCACCGCCTTCCTCAGCACCACTGCCAGGGACAACCAGGAAGCCAGGGAGTGGCCTCTTTCACCAGCAGGGTTGAGTTTCCACGAGTTAACTAGCCTAAACAAAGATCAGGAAGTCTCCCCAATAAACCACAAGCCTTGAGCATCATCTAGAAAGCGGACTTGACCCAGAAAACTTCTGAGCCCCTGATGCACAACAATTAAGCAGAGAAGGAAAGAAAAAACAAGAAGGAGTTAGGAGGCAGGACAAGGGTTATAAATATTGGGGCTTTTTTCTAGCATTCTGTTCCTAACATGCGGAGCCATGGTGGGCGTGTCTACTGACCCCACCTGGCTGGATAGATGAGGTTTCCATTGGCTCTGGCCCGCGGAACAAGCCCGGTGAGTCACCGAGAGCCTCAGACCTCACTTCCCCAGGTCTAAAGGGAGAGGTTAAGGCACGAGATCTGATGGATAGGGAGCTTCCCACCAATCAGGCTCTGGGATTATTCAAATAATCCTCGGTGCTCCCTATCACCAAAAACAGCTTCTGACTTGGCCCTCCCTGCCCTCTGGACCTTAGCCTTCCCATCCACAAAATGGGGACCTGAATGTGGACATGAAATTCTGAGAGTAGGGTTTCAGGGAAAATTAATTACACAAGAAAGTGAGAGGCCCCGAGTGAGCTCATCTTCCTCCCTTTCCCCCTCCCGCCGACGAGGCAAGCAAGAGAACAGCACACTCTCTCTCTCTTGCTCTGGGGCTCAGGGCACGTGGATCCAAGCAGCAACGACAATGGACAAGCTGCCCCCCTTATGAAGGAAGGAAGTCTCGCTGTGTAGTCGGGCCTCCTGGAGGCTGCTCCCTCTGCCGGCCCGGCAGCCCTGAGCTCCTGGGCCTGGCCCCGTGATGCCCCCACCCATTTTCTCTGTCCTGGCAGAACCAGACGCCAGGCCCTGGGTGACTGTGTGAGGGTGTCTGGCGTCACCCCAAATCCCGGGTAGGGCATAAGTCCCGGCAGTCTCCAAGCCCACACCCCCATGTGCAATCTGGGACAGGGAGCCTCTTTTCCACTCATCCGTGTCCCACATGGAGTAAGTCACCACCACATGTCCAGAGTGAGTGTTGTCAGAGCCGGAAAAAAATCAACCCTTTGTCTAGGGCGCCCGTCTCACGGGGCCTCAGGGGCTTACAGACGTACCCCGGTGAGGAAGGAGAGCTGAGAGCGGGCACTCTGGACTCTCCCATCCTCCTGCACACACCTCTCTCATCCTCATGAGCTTTGCTTCTTCAGTCTCTGCACTCGGGTTCTTTGGGAACTCTCCTTTGAAGTCAGGGTTCTGCTGCTCAAATAAAGCATTTTGTTCAAGCGTGCAACTGACTGGCTGGGTCCAACTTGCTTAAACACGACAGGGAAATGGGACCAGCCCAAGGAAACCCTGCAAGTTCATAACACAACTCGGGCCAGAAGCCAGGATCCAGGACCCAGACTTCCTCCTCACACCTATTCATAAAGGACACAACAACAACCGCCCTCCCCTAGAATGTCCCCTTATATGACTCGGTACACTGTCTACACTGTTTTCACGGGTAAGCTCACAGCAGCCCTATGAAGCAGGAGCTAACCCATGATACCCATTTTATAGATGGAAAAGTTGAGGCTCAGGAATGTTGAGTAAATTTCCCAAGGTGCCCCAGCTACTGAGTGCCAGTGCTGCGATTTGAGCTCGGGCACTGGGGCTCCGGAGCCCACACTGTAGCTGCCGAGTTGCCCTTACAGCCCCTCCTCACAGAGGCGGCAGCCTGGCCCTCACCCTCCCTCCCTGCGGCTTTTTCAGTTTCCAAAAAGTCCAAGAGGCTGAGGCTCCAGAACCTTCTGGATCTGGAACCTGAGGGTTTGGGTTTCTTTTTTGATTCACTTATTTGACAGAGAGACAGCACAATGAGGGAGCTGCAAAGGGAGAGAAGAAGGCTCCCCACTGAGCAGGGAGCCCGACGCGGGGCTCCATCCCAGGACCTGAGCTGAAGGCAGACGCTTAACCAACCGAGCCACCCAGGGCCCCTTGACAAGGGTTCGGCATTGCCAGATTTAACAAATGAAAACACTTGGGACTAAACAAGTATTTTTACTGTTCAATGAAATATAAACCTAACTCAATGTCCTGTGTTTTATCTCAAAAACCGGGGTGGCATGCGCCGGGGTAGCTGTGAGGTCAGGGCTATCCTTCCTTCCTGGGGTCCACAAGCATTATTCCCAGGCCCCTGTCCCATGTCTTCCGCCCCTTCTTAGCCCATCAGGCAAGGGCCATCTTGCCATCAGCACTCTTCCTGGCCATTTGAGATGATGGAGGGCTTAGAGAGCAAATGGAGGCATTTTGACAATCTGGCTCAGTGAGGTGCAGAAGTGCCTGATGTTCCTGCCCAGGACCTTGGCTACAGTCAGGCTCTGCACTCACGTGGTCGCCTCTTTCTGCTGCTGGGTGTGTACGTGCTGTCACTCTCCGTCCGCCCGGGAGGGATGGCAGAGCCAAGCATCCCTGAGTGATTGTTAGCCTGTCCGGTTTTTTGGCCACCACAGCAACCTGAGTAGCACCTGGGATGTTACTGTCCCACGAGGAAGGGAGAGATGGACGTCCACAGTACCTCCTCTTTCCCACGTCCCAGGCAGACCACTGCTGATGAGCCACAGTACTGCTTCCCACTGGGCCCCAGACACAGCCTCAGCATCCTGCTCAACACCAGAATTTAGACCACCACCACCAAGGAACTGGTGTCGACCCAGAAGCTAGGGTCATCCCTGATGCACATTCTGCCACTGCCAAGGGACTGGGTTGCACTGGGGAGACGGGGAGAGAGAAGACAGAGGCATCAGGTTAGAAGGAGGGAAAGGACTCCAGGGGCAGGAACCTGGGGCACAGTCTGGTGCAGAGCAGCCCAGAGACCCACAGCAGGCAGAGTTGCTTCGGAGCCCCCCTGTCTGTCCAGTGGAACCCTCTGGGCCGCCTCTCCCCTACAGAGCTATAGAGGATGACTCCCGTGCACTCTGCATACCTCCCACCCTCTTTCTCAGTGGAAGTCTCTTTGGACCAGTGTCCAGGCCAGAGCAGCTGGAAACATGGGTGCAGGGAGACCCCTGGCTTCAGACCCACTTGGCCTTCTGGGGGACTGTCCTAGCACCCCCGTTCAGGATCCCACACCTGCATTCTGATGCTCGGCTCATGATTACATCCGTGAAGGGCCCCATGTGCGGGACTTAGAGCCGGACAGGGGAGTAGGAGGGAATCAATCCCTGGCACAGGAGCTGGACAGCATAGCCATGGTTTGCACGCGTTCCTGTCCTCTGTCCGTCAATGGGCTCTTTACCCCGCTGCCGCAGGGTCCCCAGATGACCGACCCTGACAAGCAGGTCTTCTAAGAACTGAATCATCATTAACTGGCTCATGGAATGAAACACTAGCAGGGACATGTGCTTAAGATTTTACAATTTGCAACCTGTTTACACACATACACACACGCCCACACAACTGCCCAACCCTAACCCGGAGAGGCATGGGGGGGGGGGGCTGTGATCTCAGGAATCAGGAATCCTTGAATCAGGAAATTGGAATGGCCTCTCCTTCTCCCTAAAGACACCTCCCTGCTCGGGGCATCAGCACCTCGCCTGGGACCTCGGGGAGAAAGAAAGCAGGACAGCCAGGCCCGGTGAGGCACACACAGGCACACACACGCATACACACGCACACACACACAGGCACACACAGGCACGCACACGAACACACATGCACACACACATACACACACGTACACACATGCACACACAGGCACACATGCACACATAGGCACACACGCACACATACACAGGTACACACATGTACACAGATGCACACACACGCACATATACACACATATACACACGTACGCACAGGCACACACGTACACAGATGCACACGCAGGCACACACAGGCACACATGTACACATATGCACACACATGCACACACACGCACGCGCACACAGGCGCACACACGCACACACATGCACAATTCCATAGGAGTCTCTCTAGGAGAAGATTCTGACATGTTCTCTGCCCTAGAAAAAGACAAAATTTAAGGAAACGAGATTCACATATGTCAGACCTGAAATAACCGGCCAAAACTGCACCCCGCACAGCTTGTCAATGGAGAGAACAGTGGACTCTTGGGGTGGTGGGAATGTGGGGAAAAGCAGATAGAAAGGGAACATGGGAGCAGGGGGTTCTGAGCCTCAGTTTTGCAGTTATCGGTAGAACGAGCACAAGAATAGTATTTACTGAAAAGATCAGACAAGGTGATATTCAGAAACACTTCCCTGGCCAGCACATGGTCTCCCCAGAGCTCTGTCTCTCCCATTCTCTCTGCCTCTCTCTGTCCTGTCTCCTTTTATGTCTCTCCTCTCTCTGTCTCTGCTTCTTGACCCAGTCCTCCTTAGCGGTCTAAGTGACACAGCAGCGGAATGATTGACCTCCCCCCAAACAGACCTTTCCAGGACCCCTGCCTGTGGGCCCAGGCTTCTCAACTCCCCGCAGCCCCCTCCCAGCAGGGACCACCCCCAGGCAGGAGCCCCTCTGTGTCCTTGGAGCTCAGGACATCCCTGCCACACCTGACCCTGACTCGGCACCTCGGCCCCGCTCCAGCCTCCACACTGCCCACACTTCTGCTCTCCCTGATGACAGCAAACCTCTGGTTTCCCAGACACGGTGATCCTTCCGAGGGACAGAACCGTGTGCATGTATGCTCCCCGAGGGAATGCCAGCAGGGCTCCTCCTTCTCAATGCCAGGGTCCAGCCGGGCTCAGGGCTGCAAGGGGAAGACACCTCCAGGGAAAAGGAGTGTGGCAGCAGGGGTGCATGAAAGCAGGAAATGCTGGTTCCATTTATTTCAGTAATGGCCACTAAAGATGCCATGCTTTGGACTTCGGTGGCAAAGCTGAGCCCAACAGAGAGGAGAAAGCTCTTCACCCTCCCAGGCATTGACAGGACAGCCTCGCTGGCCACCACCTGGAGCCTGGTCCTGCTCCCAGCCCTCTGCCTACACATAGGATTGAACCTCACACAGCCTCCTGTGATCAGGATCATGCCCATCTTACGGATGGGAACACTGAGGCTCAGAAAGACTAAGTGGCTCGCCAAGATCATTTAGCAACAAGTGCCAAGGCCAACACTCAAAGCCAGGACAGACTGTTTACAGTAGCCATCCTCCCAAGAGTCACAGGGCTGGATGAGGCCGGGCGCAGCCATGAGCATGGGGAGCCCTGAGCGGCTCCTATGGCTACGACTCCAGTCGCTGCCTCTGCTGGTCCAGCTGCCTCAGGAAAGGCAACCCACTCGAGCACCTGCTGTTGAGATGACTGCCTCACATCCCTGAGCCGGGGACCTGCACTGCATTTCTATATAACGCTTTCTGCAGACCTCCGGCTGCCTCTCCAAGTGGCCCCTGGCCCGCCCCTCATTCGCTGGTCTGTTGAGCCCTTGATGCACGTAGCCAGACTCCCAATGCCCAGCAAATGGGGAGGGCCAGAGAACTCGAGATCGGCTGGACTCCAGGCCTTGGGGAATTCTGGAACCCGCTGTTGTCGTGATAATCACAGCTGGCTTCACAAGGGTGAGGGGGCCCCAGCAACAAGGTAGGCCAGGGAACAACCTGCATCAGCTGGGGACCAAGGCCCAGGGAAAATAGCACCTCCCTCTTCTCACGCTCGAGGCAGTCCGTAGTGCTCCCCTGGCCAGGAGGATGGTACTCTTCCCTCAGGCCTACCTTCAGGGGCAAACAGCAGGAAGGGCCCCGGGCTGGCCTGAGAGGGAGCCTGTGGGGCCCTGAGCACTACTGTAAGCAGACAGTGCCCACGATGGCGGATGGTGCAGCCCACATCCCCAAGGGGCTGGAAGTTAGCACACTGACTCAGAAAGGAAGGCACACGCTGCAGCCAAGGAGGCTGCTCCCACGGTCTGGACCCCCGCCCCTGGAAGATTGCGGGTGTCCGGTGAGGGGCACCAGTGTGAGCGTGGTGGTTGGCCACCCTCCAACAAAGAAGGGAAATCCTGCACAAGCTAAGGTGTCCCTGCTCCCAGAGCAGTCACTCCACCCAGAAAAGTACACGGTTCCTCTTCTTTCTGTCTCTTGATGGACACCAGATTTCAAGCAATATGCGATTTCCACCGACACGTAAGTTCCAGGAGGACAGGAACTTGCCCAGGGTCCCTGTGTCCCTCTAGAGCCTAAGACTGTGCCTGGTGCACGGTGGGGTCTCAGTAATGGCATGAATGTCATGAACAGGTGAGCAGACACCGCAGAGCCCAACTGGGGAGTCACTAAGATTCGTTTTTAAAAAAGAACTGTGGGAATTTTGAGGCCACTTGTCTTTTCTCCTTCATCTTTATCCGCACCTGGGACAGAGGACCTGAACAAAAAAGTAGAGAAAAGACTAGCCTTGAAAGTCTCCTTGGGTGCCTACAGCATTGATCCAACCAAGAAGCGGGTTTCTGAAACTTAAGAAAAAGTTGAACACCCCCCCCCAAAGAATCTCTTGGCAATAGAAAACACCATCTGGGGATGTGGGTGCCTGGCTCATCGAAGGCCCTCGATGGGGCTATGCTGATCGGCGGAGCAAGGAAAGAAGCAGAGTGCCACTTTGAAAGCCAGTGTGATTTTTTCCCTTGACCATTGCCACCAGCTCTTAGAATTCAGAATAGCATTAATATACAGCCAATGTGATCTCATTTTGCCCTTTTCCCCCCCTCTGTGGCCTCTTTGCTTCAAGAGACACACAGGAAACACCAGTCTGAGACGCGTCCTGCCAAAGCACGGGAGACAGGTGTTGGTACACCTGTGCCAGGCTGCCCCAGCAGCTGGGCTCACCCTCAGGCCTTGGCGCCAGGTGGCTCCAGGCTCCAGGTCCAGGTCCTCCATGGGACGTGCTCCTCCTTGTCCCAAGCTCCGCTGCCACGGCCACGACCCAGCTCTGGACAATGCTGGGCCTGTCCCACAGGGAAACATCACTACTCCTGGGGACACGTTCCCCTCCCCCAGCCTCATTCTTGATCCCAGACATTAAATATTTATGAGTTCTTTTTTAAAAAGCCACAAACCTCAAATAATGCAAGTTGTCTACGAGGCAGGGAGATTTCAAGACGATAAACATTATTTAGAGACACCATGATATGCTTCATATCGTGATGTGATTGGGCATTATATTAAAACCTGCCAAGGCTATTATACCTAATTTTTGTTTCAATTCAGGCAATATTGCCACTGCTTAATATGATTTCTATTTACTCTTTTCTATTGTTAGTATTTTATTGGGGTTGTGTCTGCTTTATCAAGCAGATCTCCTCTGAAAGGGAGGTCAGACTATGCTCAGACCTTGGGATTTTCTATCCTCTCTCTTTTAAAGGGGTTTCCATTATATTCTGGTTGGTCTGAATTCACTCAAAAACCCTCCACACTAATACAAACTCTTTTTCTTTACTCTCCTCCAATTACAATATTTCTACCAGCACAGAGCCTGACAGCTTGATATTTAAGAGCTATATAAACTCTCATCATCTGGTTTTATGTTCCCGTTTTTCTACGGTACCATTGGATTTGGGTGACTGCTACATAAAATGTGGGAATTGAAGGGTTTCAAATCAAGTTATCTCCTCCATCTATAAAAATTGAATTTTAAAGGTTATTTTAATTATAAGTTTAAACCCTGCACTATTAATGACAGGGGCCCTCTCCTGCACCAAAGCATTCATTCACCTTCTCCCCAGGGTCGCAGCCAAGCTAGGGAATCCTGTTATTTCCTGAACGAAATGTAATTTTGCAAAACAGGATATTATTTTTTAAAGCATTATGCACTTTGCATAACTCTCTCTTCCTGGACTGGCCCAGGGAGGTGGGGGTGAGGGGGATTCAGGACTCTGCCTGCTGAATGAGGCCTGCCTTTACATGACCTATAGGCGTCTTTCCTTATCGCAAGTGTGAAGGAAGAGATTAGATCAATTTCCCAGCTCCTTCAAGCCACATCTAGCCCATCTGACTGTCTGCAAATCAGAAAAGAATGTCACACTGCCAAATAATTTGGAGGGAAAAAATTATTAATCAAGTAAGTAAAATTCAAGTTTCAAACCCTATTTCTTCAGATTGCAATCTGAACTCCTTTAGTTCGGGGCAGGGGGGGAATAATTCTTATGTGGGCTCCTAGACTCCAAGTTTCTAAACGTGTTATTGAAGTCGTGATTGAAATCTGACAAAAACAGACCGCGTTTTATAATAATGTCCCGCAGCCAAAGTATGGCACCAATAACTAAACAATACTTTATCACCTCTGCCACTTTCAACAGCTCCCATTAATATTGAGATCATAGTGTTCGGCCCTCTATTCCCCAGCTGACTGCCTTAGTGACAGCACTGGCTAAGGCAGTGACATTGAAAAATATTTGCCATGACACGGCCACAAATCACAGCGAGACAAGTTTAAAACTCAATATTCACCAAACTTGCATCTGCTAGTTTCTTGTTCCAGTTTCTAAAACACAGTTATTATCTGCCCCTTTCTTTTGAAATAGCAGAGCATAAATGGGCGTGTGCTAAGCCAAGAAAGAGGGGGTGAGTTTAAAAAATTAGACTCTTTGGGGGTCACCCGTGGTATCATTTTATAAGCCAGAAACTAGCACTGGAGAAGGATCTGAGCATACAGACGCTGTATGTGGGGGAAGGTGTCTGTTTTCTGGATTGTTCGGGCTACTCCCAGCAGCCTGAACTCACACTGCGATTACTCGTGGTCCTGGGTTCACACGACAGCCTAATTTTACACGTATCGATTTTTATTTTCGGCTTTCTCAAGACACCGAAGCAGGTGTTGGTCCCCTTGACAAGTGCCCCCGATTCACAGAGGCCAGGTGGTCAGCGTGTGGAATGTGCCCCCTCCCACGCTGTTTCTAAGCATGGTGGGATCACACTGGCCTGCTGCACTCTGACCTCCCATTACAAGCCAGGAGTCTGGGCCCTGAAAGTCCGGCCCTGAAAGCGATGCCAATGACCCTGTTCCAAGACGCCCGGCACCCACTTGGCATGGAGCGCTTCCTGGTTTGAGGTGTCACTGCAGGGACTCCCAGCATCTGCTGAGCACAGCACATCTGTTTTCCTCCACAGTCCTCACGCCAGGACAGAAGCTAGATACAACAGACAGGCCACAAGCATTTGCGCAGCAGGGAACCAACACTTACCCAAGGCCTTCTGTCATTACAGAAGTCTCCGGGCTTCACCATCAAGTTCACTGCCCTTCGTGGAGATTCCGGTGTCCTCACGTACGCAGACAGGATGCTGGGCGGGACGGTCTGGGGCCACCCCGGCACTCGAGTTCCATTTTATGGAGAAAACTTGCCCTGTGAATATAGATCACCAGAGCCCATCATGCCACAGGGCAGACTCACTGAGACAATCTTTTTATCCTGGATGATGATCCTGAGACAGTCTCTGAGGGCCTGAAAACCTTGGGAGATTGTTAACTGGCTATTCTTCCTGTATAGACCATTGGTTGTTTTTTTTTCCTGATACATCATTTTTTTAAAGAAAGGAGGCTTGTTGACTGAGTGCCTGTGAACATCAGCCTCTACGTGACTGAATTCAAATGAGGGAAAGATGGGAAACTGTCCACGGAGCTTAGAAACTCACAAGTCTTTGGGGGGGGTAATAGGAATAAAGGCCATTTAAGTAGGATAAGTAATCGTCGCCAATGTGACGTGAGTTTTACATGTTAAATTCATGGTGGCACAAAGAAATCGACCGGATTGGTGCCCATGACCTAAAGAGGACCCTTCTCGTTCTTTTCTGTCTTACCTACAGGATCAACAGGGACAAGAGCAATCACGAGGTGTTCTGTCCCCATTTTCTTGAGCGGGACTGTCTGCTGTGGCTCTCCCAGCCCGGCCTCCCCATCCTGTGTTGGGTCTGTGTCTGTCCATTCACACGTCACATGCTGGAAGAGCCACAGCCAGGGGCCTTATTGGCACAAGAGCTCACGTAGATGACAAGATCCTGGATCTCAAGCCTGAGTGAGAAGCTGTGGTGGGATGACACTTTCTGGGAAGGAAGTGAATGGGAGGGATGTGAATTTTTGTGGCTAGAGGGCAGGCTCTCATAGATTACATTCCCCAGCATGGCTGCCACAATGTCTCCCCTTCTCCATGCTCATCTGTGGCATGATCGTGCCCTTTCCCACTGACAAGATGTGGTATCGGGCTCTGCTCCCCTGGGATCTGGACTGGCCTTGGAAACAAATGGCAGTAGTGGCTCCATGGGCTCCAGGGCCAGCTCATAACATGTCCTCGTGACTTCTCCTTTGTTTCTTGGTCTGTTTCTCCTTGGAACACAAACACATGGAGAGAACCGAGGCACCTAGAAGACAGCTCTGAATTCCCAGCCATGGGAGACATTCCCGGTGCCCCAGCCAACACTGTATGAAACACACTGATCACCTGGTCAAGCCACAGAGACGTGAGAAATGATACATTCTTGCTGTTACCCTTGTGGTTCATCATGCAACAACAGGTCAGGGAAATGAGGCTTGATTTAAATAATGGGCGCTCAGGTGTTCACTGTGCCGTCTGTTCAACTTTCCTGTCTGTTTGAAGATTTTCAAAATAAAAATTTGAGGAAAACATTTTTAATTTTAAAATACCATGTAAAGAAGGAATCCTAAACAACAGAACACACCGTGGGATAAGACAAAAGAGGAGGCCAGAATTTCCAGAATTTGATGACAATAGAATGAGTAGAAGCAAAAGAACTACCAATCCAAGCAATTGACGCAGAAACCAGAGAAACCAGAGAAAGAAAGAGAAGGGGTCTCTCTGGGACTCTTTCGGCCAGTTTCCAAATATCTAGAAGCAAACATCTGGGTGAAAAAGAAAAAGCAAGTCTGTATTCTGCAGGTGCTTGCTTTGTCCACTTACCACCAGATACTGCTTCAAACATCCAGATGTTCACCCCGTTGTGCTAGCCACCTGCACAGAGGCATTCGACCATGCAAGCAGGAGGGGGAGAGATTTTGTTCCTCTAAACAGCCAGATGCCCATGTCGTAGCTACAACAACATGTGGATAGGTGGTAGGTCCAAAAACAAAGGATTGATTAATTACATAAGAGCATATTTTAAAAATATGGGATACTCAGCAGCCATCAAGAATGATGGAGAAGTACACTGGGTCTTCTGTCGGGGCAAGATGTTCCTAAAGCTCCAAATCGTTTCATGCAAAAGGTGAGCCATAAATCAGTAAGCAGTCATGATCTCATTTTGTATGAAAAATAGACTTGTGTACATGGGTTTCAGGAAAGTCTGGAATGCATTATGCCAGAATGTTCCCCTTAGTGTTCTAGCTGGTAGGGTGGTATGGTAGCAGTCTTTTTTTTTTTTTTTTTTTTTTTAAGATTGAGCTATTTATTTTAGAGATAGGAAGAGCCAGCGAGCAGGGGGAGGGGCAGAGGGAGCAGGAAAGGGATGCATGTCTCGATCTTACAGCCCTGAGATCATGACCTGAGTTGAAACCAAGACTCAGCACTCAACCAGCTGGGCTACCCAGATGCTCCAAGCAGTGGTCACTTTCATTGTCATCTTCATGCTTAGCAGGGCTTTTTGTAATTTTTATACGAGTGAACATGAATTCTATACATTAGGCAATGAGAAATAAACAACTAACAAGGTAACTATTTTGCAAAATAGTCATATTAATCTGTGTTTCTCCTTTAACTTTTCCTGAGAATCAGGTCTTCTCTCTAAGTGGCCTCCACTAACTGCTGGCTTGAGGGAAGATGAGAATTTGTTACAGAAAGGAGATTTTATTTCAATTCTGACTCTGAAAATAGAACTTTGCAACAGATCCATCTATGTAAAAATTAGCCTTTGTTAGAAAGAAAAAAGTGGTCTTGGTTCCTCTGGCCCTCATTGAGCCGACCTGAAAAGACTGAGCCCTAGAATTCTTTCAGGGAAAGACAGGCAGAAAGAAGGAGGTGGGAAGGAGGCAACAAGATGGCAGGAGTTCGGGGGCACCCTCCGAAGGCCAGAAGCCGTTGCTCCACTCTGGGAGGACACCCTTCGGGAGGCCTGCCCCGGGGCAGAGCCATCCAAACAAAGGGAGGCAGTCAGACTCGAGATCTCCACTGCGTCCCCAATCTGCCCCGGTTCCCGCCGGTCCAGGCACTGCTCTGAAAGCGATGGGCTTGCATGGAGTCGGTTGTTGGGGAGGCCACACAGCAGCCCCTCAGTCCGAATGCTAGGGCAACTTCTTAGCTATAAGAACTCAGACAAATGGGGCACCTGGATGACACAGTCGGTTGAACGTCCAACTCTTGGCTCGGCTCAGGTGGTGATCCCAGGGTCATGAGATCGAGCCCCACATCGGGCTCCTCGCTCAGCACGGAGTCTGCTTGAGATTCTCTCTCTCCCTCTCCCTCTGCCCCTCCCACCTGTGCTCTCTCACTCTCTCTAAAATAAATTAACAGATCTTTATTTGAAAAGAAAAACAAGAGACAAACAATTTCCTCTTCTCTGAGCCTCCACGTATTGGTCTGAAATGCACCGTCGTTGGCGATGCCACTGTGGCAGGGAAACCCTCGTGCAGAGAGCACTGGCCGCCAGCTTCCAAGCCCCTGCCCGTCACCCTGCAGGCTCACGGCGCCGAGGCAGAGTGCAAGAATAAGCCCCCGCATGGGAGACTCAGGCTCAAACCCACACCCCCCGCTGACCTGCGGACTTGGCTCAAAGACTTCCGGCGAAGCTCCTCTGGCCCTCGGTGCCCACGCCTGTAAAATGGGGAGTTTGTAATACCCGACCCCAAGGCGCCCTCCATTTCTACCACCCCCATCCTAAAGCCTGCTAGAGGAGCGACGTGTTCCAGAGACATCCATCTGGGGCCACGGGGTCTGCCCAGGCAGAGCTCACGCCTCTGGACCAGGCTGGGCTGCTTAGAAAGAGTCGGAAAAAGAACCAAAGAAATCTTCATCTTCCTCATCCTAGCAAAAATAAAAACATTTAGATGTTCACTGGTCACCTAAGAAAGAGACAGGTGACACTTTTCAGAGGGGAGTCAGAATATAGCTGTCCCGATCATGGAAAGAATTCTCTCGTGTGAGACCGGCCTTTATGAATAAACTAAATTCGGCTAATGTTAAAGGTAATGGTGCAAATGATTGAACTGCTTGACAGTCCTACCCTCCAGACAGCCTCACATAGGGAGACAGGCTGGATGACAAGAGTTCAACGTGCAGAGAAGCGATGTGGGTGGGCCCTGCTCCCGGGACGAGGAGGGCTTGGGCAGACCGGGACTGCCGTTCCTAGGATGGCACCACCTCCTGGACCAGTGTCCCAGGGTGACTGGCATCTTGCTGGCATGGGCCCAGGCCAGGGCTTGCAGGACTGGAGGGGCTCACTCACAGTCTGCCCCCCACCCCCAGCATCTCCCTGAGCTGACCTCTTCCCTTACCTTGCCGGGACACAAGGCACAGGG
This sequence comes from Spilogale gracilis, assembly GCA_004023965.1. Taxonomy (NCBI): domain Eukaryota; kingdom Metazoa; phylum Chordata; class Mammalia; order Carnivora; family Mephitidae; genus Spilogale; species Spilogale gracilis. Next base: position 37,938 of record PITA01010615.1, read on the forward strand.
TGGCCTCCTGTCTAATGAGTCAGTGTGGGCCCATTCTGCCTGTGAACACGCCTGGGGCAGGGAGAGCTACAGGCTGGGAGCCCTGGCAGTCATGCACTCTTGCAGTGCCCAGCACGCTCCTGCCTGCCCAGCCTGTCCCCTCCCGGCCACCCACCACACCAAGGAGACCCGAGTGACGGTCCACGCCTGTGCTTGGGGATCACAAAGTCAGGATGCTGATCTGGCCACAGCACTCCACCTCGCTCTGCTGCTCCCTCACTGACTCACAGACGCCTGGCCCGGGAGTGGCACAAGCTCCCAGCCAAGACCCTAAGAGCCTGATCTTCAGTACTCCTTCCCCTCCTCCCTCCTCCCTGCTCCTGGAGCGGAGTCTGGCCACGGTGGGGCCCTGGGATCACTAGCCTGGACCAACCCAAAGGAAGGACCATCACAGAGAGGGGATGAGACCTGAGCTCCCCGCCTTGCACTCCCCTTCCTCCTCCTTCTCTGGGCCAAAGAGGTGAGTCAAAGCCAGTGACTCCCAGCAGCAATCAATGCTGAGAGAAAGGGAAATACATATTTCTTTCCACAGTTCTATGGCTGACCACCAGCCAAGCTCTGAAGCTCAAGACTGGATTTTAGTGCCCTTGTTTTCCACATCTCTGCCTAATCTGTGAGCTCAAACACTCTACTGATCAGGACAAGGTCCCGGACAGGTAAGGAGGGCATGTGAAAGTCAGTGCTGCTTTCAGGTCACTGCACGCTGGGTGCTTGTGGCCTCTCACCTAGTTATATGGTCATTACTGTTCTCTTACTACGGTTCATCATAAACATATTTCAGTTCCCCTACTCAACAGGCGTTCATTCATGATTGTAAACATATCTTTTCGGCACCTCCTGCGTAGGACACGCGGGTCCTGTGGGCAGTGGTGCCGTCCTGACATCTCCGCACATCCCGCACCGCCAAGCACGCTGTGACAGGTGCTTCCATGTTCACTGGTTGTCTGGTTCATGTGCGAATCTTCCCACCTCCAGTTTATGTGGCTTTGTAACCCAATTAAATGTCAGAGATCCAAGAGCTTTAGTCTCAGAATCTTCACATCCAACAACCCAAAGTAAGTCTAATCCCTATTTTCATTTCCCACCTAACATTGGAGGGAATCTGTGTTATTCTCCTAGCAATGCTCCTCCATATCCACTTCCTTCCAGGCTCTGCAGATGTCAAGCTTTGCACACTCTGCCTCCTTACTCTCAATTTGCACCCTGACCAAGATCTTCTCTCTCTATTTCCTTTTGATTGATTCTTTTATCTCTCCACTCCCTGCCCTGCCAAGCAGGTGCTGCTAAACTTTTCCTTTGAAAGGAAAAAAACTGACGACCAGAGAATTCTACTTTATTTCCTTTGGGATATGTTGATGTTTGCAACCCATGGTCATTGATCTATCCAGCTAACAGGCTGTAACCTATTGAATATCTCAACATTTTTTTTTTTTAATGAACAGAAATCGTGGGTATTTTTAAGTATCTCTCCAGAAGTGTGATAAAGGTCTCTAACGAAATAGATAGGATGCCATGTCAGGAACATAGTTGGTTTGTTAAAGTAAATCTTTTCAAAATAAATAAAACTATTTGTAATTTAAAAAGCAGCCGTCCAGCAAGTTGCTTGGTCAATGTGTAGATGTCTAGAATGCGGCCAGTTATGTCTCAAGGTGGCCTGATGAAGTTGTACTGCTCCAGACCCCTGCACTGGGAGACTGGCATGATGTTCCCCTGGGCCAGTGGTGTAGACAGGTAGGGAGTGAAAAGTCCCAGGTATCAAAGCAGGGCATCCAGGGGACTATAGTCTAAGCTCCGTTATCCATAAGTAATCTTCTTTAATTTCTGATCCACCTTTAGGTTTTTTCTAAAAGAATGTTTTTTCTTTTTCTTTTAAATTTTCACCAACTGAATTTTACAATGTGCAACACACTGTTTCTGTCTGTTGAGGGAAAGGGAGGCCCCTGGAGCCAGAGCCTTGCGTCTGTCTTGGGCACCATGGTTTCCCACCTCTGCCTGCCCTGGCAAATGTATGCACATGAGGAGAAACCCAGCTCTGGCTTAGTGAAATGTTGACAGCCTTACAGAGCCTTACATTTAAAGCAAACGAACCAAACAAGTTAGACTTTTCCAATCAGCAAATTCTCCAATCAGGAAGAAGTAACAGAAAAGACAAGGAAGATTGTTGAAATTGTATTTTTCAAAATCATGTTATTATTGATCCCAAACTACGGAAATCAGAGAAGGTAAGGAAAGGCTTAGGAATAGCGAATGCTGTCTGATGTCCGTGCACAGCACTGTTCTCCTTGACGAATACGCATCACCTCAAGCGAGCCCTCCTCGAAATGCCCAGTTACCATCCGTCCTCCCTTCAGTAGGCACAGAAGTGGTAGCACCCGGAGGTTGCAGACGCCGGGCCAACATCACACAGCTGGTAGGTGGGGAAGCTGGGATTCATACCCAGAATCTGCTCCACAGCCTGGGCGCCCTCCCACCACACCCCGGGGCCCCAGCCGCACCAGATCTGAGCCACCAAGGACAGCGTGAGCCCCCGAACCAGGACTCAGCACCTCGGCTCTACAGCTCTGTGAGTATTTGCACAGAAATATTCCAGAGGAAATTCAGACGGTACGTGGGAGGAGGAAGGTTTGAACCAAATTACTTTTCTAGTTTCTTTCAACCCTGAGATCCACGATTCAAAGAAGGATGATGTCTGATGTATCTAACATACCGTATCTAAATTCACTTTTTCCTTCACTGCTCCCAATATGCCTGGGCTCACGTGAGTGGGTCCATACACCTGGGTGACACATTTGGCAAGGGGGGATAAAAAGGAAGTTGATTCCCCCGGACAGGTGTCTACAGATACCGAAATCTGTTGGGTAGCTGCCAAGCCTCCCAATTCCCCAAGATCCCGGCGGTCAACCCGGAAGGAGCCCTCGGACACCCCGAGGGAATACCGCCCCACACAACCAACAGCAGGTCTGATGCACGGGACAGCACACAAAGGAAGCCCGCCAAAGACCACAGAAACTAACTTGGCCGGGGCGCTCCAGAGGTCGAGGTGTCCCTGGGTGCTTTTTCTCGGGTTCCTCGGCCCAACCCATACCACTTTTCAAGCTGCATTTGTGTTAAACTGCTCCTGATATGCTCCAATAAGTGTGCTTTCGACACATTGTTAACATAAGGCCAGATCTGTAATACAGCATGGACAATTAAGCACACAATTTTTGTATAAATGCAAAATCCCTCACTGTGAATTATTTAATTAATGCTCTCCAGTTCATTTAATAGAGCTCTTTCAGAGATCATTTCACTCACAGAAAACTAATTTCATTCTCCGGGTTGATTTAATTAGATTGTATGATATATGGTACCAGCTAATTCAGCGGCTCCGGACGCCTCGCCTGGGCCCGTTGCCCCCATTGTCGGCAATCTGTCAGCCCCATTTTTAACAGTATTGAAAAATTCAAGCTTTATTATTGCTCGCTCACTCTTTCTCTCCCATCAGGAGGAAAGTAATGAGCTTTTCTTCTTAGGAGAGCCGGCAGAGAGCGCGGTACCCTCGGTGCTCCAGGCAGAAGGCAGTATTAACAGGCCTGATTCATGAGTTAAGTTTCCAACTGCTCGTGGCTATTAGCACTCAGTCCTTTGGCTGTCATTTAGTTAAAAAGACTCTTCGGTTAATTCACTCTTTTAATGAGACTGTGCTATTCAACTAATGTATTTTACTGTATGAAAGGTCACACCAGGAACCAAAACAGATTGGAGGGAATGTAGCAAGAAGCCTGGCTGTCAAGAAACAATTCGAGCCTCCGAGGCATTTAGCCGCCCTGCGTCGGTAATAAGCTACAGAACGGATGGGCCGGCATTCACCTCCAGAGTTGAGCGCCATAAATCAAGGCTAAAGAGAAGGCAGATTAATCAGAGGCTCAGACAAAAAGAGCACGTGTTTCATTACCCATATAATCACTAACATGATTGCCAGACAAGCTAAGGAACTGGATGCGGGACTGGAAAAATATAGTTCAAGAGAGCGCTGGAACTCAGTTCTGGTTAGCTGCAAGCACTAAATCTTTTCATTAAGGCCCGTTGACTCCATTTTCCCAGCGGTGGCCCGGTGTGGGGCAGGGGGCAGGTGCTTCGGGATCGTCAGGGGGCGCGGAGGTCCGGATGGGCTGGCACGGTTGGTGAGAAAAGGCTGTGCCGCGGTGTGGGGGTACTGGGGAGTGGCCGGCCTCGGGCACGAGCCGGGTGCAGGCTGACGAACAGGGATCCGGCCCCGCTGGGCTGCGTCAGACCCATCCTCCTGGAAGCTCATGCACAAAAATAAAGGACCAGACTCAGAGCCCTCGTTCAGCTCGTCCCGTCTATCGGTGCGTACACACGTGTGTGCTCATGCCCTCTCACACACTCACACCCGCACACGTACTCTCATGGGCACACACGCTCACACACTCACTCATACACTTTGGAGGTGGCGGGGTGGGGGAGGGGCTGCGGGGCGCGTCCTCCCTCCGCTGCTGTCTCAAAGCATCTCACCAGCCTATGTTGGCAGAAAGGCCCTGTGCTGATGTCGTGAGTTGGGGATTCATAAAGCATCCCCACCTCCGAAGCCCCCTGACCACCTTAAATTCTGGGGTGCAAATGAGCTGACCAGACATTACCTGTGTGTCTCCAGCAAAGCCATTTCTTCTGCAGCCATGGTCAGCCGATCAAGGGCACGGTTTGCAAAATGGGCAAATCCCAAGAAGCTGCCCTCCCTGGGCCCCAGACCCCTTCCCTCCTCAGACCCATCCATGCAGCCTGATCCTCAAATCCCTGGCCTCAGGAAGCGGAGTCCCCAACACCTCGGCCAGGCGGGGGGTGGGGGGGTAGTGTGTTCTCTTTCCAGCTTGACTTTCCTCCGACTGCACGAGGCAGGCCAATAAGAGAATCCTCGGGTGCCCCAGGACTAGGAAACCGTACGCTTAATTACGAAGCATCTGTTGCGGAGAACACCCCCTCGCTTTGGCGAGGCCTATCTCGCCGTATGAATTTTAAAATCTGTCAGCAAGGGATCACAAAAGCTCTGGGAGCAAAGAGCTACTCACGTTAACCTCTGAACCAGATAATCTAACAGTAATCCATTCAGAACTAATCAAACATTTACAGAACTGCACCGGCATCCCCGCAAACAATTTGTCATCTTCATGCGCTCATTACCCCTCCAACATCTCAATCTACCTATGCAAATGAAGCGAGGGAGCTGACATCGGGACCATGTACAGAAATTATAAACAAATATTCATCCATTATGCTGCTGAAATTTAACAGCTGAAGTACTAACACTAGCTGAACTTCAAGCCCCGAGTATCAATTATTTATGAACCTGAACCTGACAGGACTGTGTAGGTGAATTAGATGCATATGTCAAGCTTTGTTATAAATCCCAACCTACTGTAAAACTCATTTTCATAGAATGTATGTACAAGCCTGACAATATATCAACAGCACGGCATTAATAATTTAGAAGAATGGGACCGTAAGGGAACACCTTAGAAACTGTGCCCTGCTCCGTAGTTGGTATTACAAATAAAAAAGTCAAATAAAATGAATTTCCCATAAACAGAGAATCAAATAAAGCATTTTCTCCATAATTTTATTTTCAATTTTCGAAAGCATACCGGTTGATACTTTCATGTTTAGGTACCATAAGCATCACTGTAAGTTGTCTTAATTCTTTCTCCACGCACCCCCCGACACACACCCCCAAGGAAAGGGCAGGGAAATTTCCGATCTGGTGATGAAAGGAGGGTTTCCGGCTCTCTCCTGTTTTTTTATAATAAAATAAGTGCAAGATGGAAGAGGAGCTAGAGCGTGTATAATATTGTTTGCCGTCCCGAGACAGCCTGCTGTGCTTTGCCAGTGAAAGTATCATAAAGCAAGCGCCACACAGTAATCAGGACACTTAACGGAGACAGTGTTTCCCAGGAAAATGGTAGGATTCTCCTAATTGCCGCTCTCCATTCCGAAACGGGGATGGGCAAGGAATTGTGAAATCTCAGCAGCCAGCTCGACCTGCAGGGAGCAGATATCCTCCTGCGGGCTCTAGTGGGGAGAGCAGCGGACTCTCATGGGTGGCGCTGGGTGTGCAGGCAGGGAGAGGGCAGTCTGGAACCTCTGTCCTCTGGGCTGAGACGGCCCACGGCATTGCCCGTTCCCCACCCCACCTCGCCTTCCCCTCACTCATCCCCCAGCCTTAACCTTCGCAATCATTTTTAGGCGAGTGATGCTCAACGGCAGGGACTCTCTGTCACTGCTAATGACTTCTCCCTGTCCATCTTCTCGCAACTCAGGATATTTATGGCTCTGTGTCCACATTTGTCATCTCTGGCCAGTGAGAAGGCATCTCTCAGCATTCTGCTTTCTGGATCCCCTCCAGACGCCAAGGCCTCCTTTGGTTGAGGAGACTGGCAAGCATTTCCTCCCCTCCTACATTGTCCGCTCTTCCAAGGCGGGTGAACGGAGGTCTGTGTCTCTGCCACCTTCTGGCGTCTCTGCTGGCAAGGTGGTCTGCACTCCTTCCCAAGGCAGGGCCCCTGCTGAGGGTCAGGTGGCCTAAGCCCACGCCAGGCGCCTGGCAGAGAGCTAATCCATCCCCTGCCTCACTCTGCCCATCCAGGTGTCCAACAACCCAGAAACATCTGGGGCCCTGGGGCTCCTCTCATCTGTACAAGGCCAAAGTAAAAATTAAACATTTCTGCCCACTCCCAGCCCAAAGAACAGGCCCCGCTCTGAAAGCTCCTGGCGACACACCCATCCTTTGGGTTTCCACCGTGGAGTCCCGGCTCGTGCCATCACAGGTGGAAATTTCTGCCGGAGACAGATAAGCACCTCAGTGGTCTCCCTAGCGGGGCCCATCCTAACACTTGCTGATGCCAATACTTTCCTTCCCCGCAACCTTTCAGGGCCTCGTTAAGCTTTCCAAGTTCTTCCAAGTGGCCTTTAGTAGCGGGAGCCCTGGCAAGGAATCATTTATTTTTTAATGCTATGTGAAACTGCACTTGGCAGAGTGCCTTTGCTTAGCCGCCCTGCACGGGCCGTGGAAATTCTCAGTTGCAAATGCCCACTGCACTGTGCAGGAAGGCGGTGACCCTATTCTTTCTCTAGAATCCTGATGCGGGAGATCTAGGAAAGCACTGTTTCTTCACAGGTCCTACATGGGCACAAGCCAGCTTCCACGGCCACCAATCTGTCCCTGGCACAAACGCACTCTGTTTACTGTGTCCGAGGCGAAAGAAGTCTCCCTGTCCTTTTATGACGGAATGTCCTGAGTCGAGAGTGGCAGAAACGTCAGGAGGCGATAGTGCAAGTGCGTTGGAGCTCGATCGTTCTGCTTCCCTGGAACATTACTCTGGAGAGCTAATTGATCAGAACACGACGGGAAGGCTCGCTGTTACTCAGACACCAGTAGCCTTAAACGTGTCCAGTTTTATGAAATGCTAAACTATTTACACTCTTTTTACTCCGATCAGGGGGGAAGCATTTGGCTCACTTGGATCTCTTTAAAAGGGGAAAGAACTAAGAGAGATGACATTTGCAGAAGAAACAAGGCTCGTGCATGCACCTGGAATTTAAATGAGAACCTGCCGAAGATTCTGACAGAACTGGTTTCCATTCAAAGGTGGGGCTGACTGCAGAATCCAACTGACCTCTCGGGGCACACAGGAAGGACATGAGCCCCAACTCTTTGGGGCTAGGGGCCATTGGGGGTATTTGTGCTTTAGGGGGTTAAATATTTTGAGAATTTAAAAAGAGCATTTCTTTATTCTCTGTTTATGGCTCCCTTCAGATTGTACTTTTTTCCCTTCTGTGCTTCACACAGAAAGTGGGAAGGAGAGGAGGTTGGCTGATTCCCCAAAACAACTAAAACTGGAATTATTCGCTGTGTTCTCCGAAGGAGGAAAATATATATTTTGGTCTTGAAAGTTATTGCTTCAGTTACTTAGTAATTCTTAAGCAACCTCAGGGTGGACTTTTATGAGGTGGGTGTGAGAGAGGCTTCTGCAGGCTCTCGCCCTGAATATTGCCATTTAAGCTCATCGGGGGTGCCTGGGTGGCTCAGTCGGTTAAGCATCTGCCTTCAGCTGAGGTCGTGATCCCTGGGTCCTGGGATCAAGTCCCACATCGGGCTCCCTGCTCAGTGGAGAGTCTGCTTCTCCCTCTACTCCTCCCCCTTGCTCATGCTCTCACCCTCTCTCAAATAAAAATAAAAAATAAAAAGTAAACCCCTCAGGGTGGAAGCAGGTTCAAGGCAGAAGCCTTTCTGCATTAGCCCTGCCCAGGAGGACCCGGGACAAGCAGGAATGTCCAGGGCATCTGGCCCCGGGCTTGTCTCTCCGTTTCTCTAATTCAAAAAAAAATCAGAAGAATGTTCAAAAGAGCACTATTCACAATAGACAAATGGTGGAAAAGCCCAAATGTCCATCAACTAATGAGTGGAGAAAAAACGGGGTAGACCTATACGACGGAATATTATTTGGCCGTAGAAAGAAACACAGCCCCGGCACCCGCCCCAACCTGGGTGAGCCTTACGCGGGCCGAAAGCGCCCTCACAAAGGGTGAGATGTCCAGAAAGCAGATCCATAGCAATAGGACACAGACGGGTGGAGGCCAAGAGCTAAGGGGAGTGGGAAGCAATTCGGAAATGGGGCTTAGTGGGCATGGAGTTTTATATTGAGGTGATGAAAAGATCTTTTAACTAGACAGGGGTGGTGGTTGCTTAACCTCTCTGTGCCTTCAGTTCCTCATATAAAAACAGAGATGACAATGGAGCCCATGGCATGGGTCCTGTGCGAAATGCTCTGAACAGTCTCTGGTACTAGTGAGAGCTCCATGCTACCTGTGATTAGTTTGTTGCCTGTGATCTCGGAAGCTAAGCTCAATGAGTCAAGAATGGCGAAGGTAGTCCCAAGAGGTCAGGACGTGCAGAGCCAGGAGACAAGAGGCACGGCGTGTGGGCAGCAGCCTTCCAGGAACGCTCTCTGGGCCCCACACGGGGCGGCCGCAGCAAGACCAGGCACAGCAGGCCTTGAACCTAAGTGTCTACTCACGACACAGGCCTTGGCTAAGCCCACAAGAGCTCCGGGGTGGGGACAGCCCTGCAGACTTGTCCTAAATGCAGCTAAAGGAATTGGGCCCTTGCACCAGTCCCTGGAGGAGGACAGAAACTTGGGGCATGCAGACCAGCCACCTTTCTCCGGGGAGAAGTCAGCAAGGAGCTGTCAGCAGCTGGCGGGAGGAAGGGCTTGGCCGGAGGGGAGGGACTGGGCAGCCCATCCCAGGGTCACCGTGCCTCTACCTGCATCACAGCTTGGCAGGACTTTCTGAAAGGGTCAGAGAGTCACTATCTTAGGATTTGTAGGGTGAGAGGCCAAATCAGGGGCTTATATAACCATTTCAAATGTAGAAAACTATTCTTATCGCATCGTTTGAGGACCCTGATCTACATCGTCCAATATGGTTGTCACTAGGGGTAGCACTTACACCAGTGTGATGCTTAACATCTAAAAGCCTCAGTTTCCTGACCTATAAAATGGGTATACGACCGTGTCTCTTATGGTGTGAATCAAATAAGAACACAGAAAGGGCACATCAGCCAGCGTCTGGTGCCTATGTCTTAGGTCTCCATTTCTTCTCCTAGCCCTTCCCACCTCAAGGTCTCCTGTCACCAGCTCAGTGTCCCACAGTCAGTGACTCTTTCTACAGTGAATTAGTGATCTCCTGGCTTGTTACAGAACAGATGGAATAGGTTCTTCATTGTCTGCAGAGAGGCCGGTGCACTCTGAGAGCAGCCAAGGGAGCCACATGCCACAGATACCCCGCTCTCCCCAGGACCTCCAGCCCTCCCACGGATGCCCAGCCTCTTCAGCATGTGGTCCCGCTGGACCTCAAATGCCTTGGGGCGCATACTGTGCCCAGGAAAGGCCATTAAATATAGACGATGCACAGAGCTACTAATTCTACCCAATGCACTGATAACGTAAGCATTCCAAACACACACAATCTGCCAACAAACAAATAAATTTAAAAACCATTTCAAACTCACCTACAGCCAGCAGCCCAGATGAGGTGTGCGTCCCTCTGGTTGATGAACCTCACCCTCTCTCCCTCCCCTCCCTTCTCTGAGAGTGCAGCAAATGAGCAGAGGGAAGGAAGTTGGCTGTCTAGAGTTTCAAATGGCAGGTCCCCACCCATCACCCCGGGGAGAAGGCTGGGGTTCCATGACGCCTGAAAGCATGCAGGGCGAAGTCACCCCTCCTTGGTTTGGGAAACATCGAGGGGCTAGGACTGGAAAGCAGCTGGAGAAGGGGACATGAAGCAAGCTTATAGTATTGTTGTTATTAGCAATATCTGGGAGCTGAGCGCCTACAGGGTGCTGAATCCGGGTCCGTGGCCTCACTACAGAGGAAGAAACCAGCCCCTCTGCTTCCTCACGTGGTTGAGCAGCTGATGGGCAGACACTAGCACTCCCACCTGCCCAGTGGGCTCGGGCCACCGGCTCCTGTCGAGAGATGTGGTCATCTCGTTGTTCACTGAATGGGCCTTTGTCTCATCTCATTTGCTGTCAAAACAATCCCTTGAGGTGGGTGTCCTTCTCCCCACTTGCCAGGTGAGAACACTGAGGCTGAGGGGACTAACAGCCTTCCCAAGGCCATGCAGAAGTCAGAACTTAAACCAAAATCTCCTTATTTGAAGTCTGAGTCCTTTCCGTTATATTTTGCTGCCTCAAGAAGGGAGCGTTAAATCCCAAGGTAGGCTGAGAACTGGGTCAAATTCGTGGGATCTGAATAATGGGAAGCTCCACCACAAGGCAAGACTGACATGACAAAAAGGGGAATGGAGTGGGGTGCGTGGTGACAAAGTTGACATTCCAGTCTCCCCTAATCTTTCCCTTGAGATCATCAGCTTGTCGCCACCTAGACTACACCTTCAAGGAAATCCCATGGAGAACCGCCCTGGGCCTGCTGCCGAGAGGTGGGCACCCCAGTCTCAGCACCCTCGTTTGTCAAATGAGGGTTCCAGAAAGCTTCTGTCCTCTGACATGGTGCAATTCTGCAATTACACTTCCTCGATCCAATCATGACATTATTCCTACAGTGTAAACCATTCTGTTCATTCAGTTATTCACTTACCCATTCAATAAGCCCTGACTATCCAGCTATGGGGGGGTGGGGGGCTGACAGTCTACCAGGCACTGGCCAAACAAAGAGAAATAAGGTAACATTATGTCCTCATGGAGCTCAAACTCCAAATGGAAACAGATATACAGAGACATAGATATTCCCATATACCAAGCTGCATTAGGGAAGTAAGGATAAAAAATCGAATTCCCAATTCTCTTCTGAAAGAAACAGACCAGAGAATTAACTGCTGGCATCGGTCATGGTGGAAGAAGTAGTGTCAAAAAATATTCCACCAGCCTCGTACTTCTCCAGCCCCCTTTGCAGTTGGGAGGAGTCAAGTGAGTAGTTCCCGCCAATGTGTCCCTTCTGGACAGAATGAAGCCTGGAAGAGCCAGGAGGCCACCGTCTCCCTGTTTCTGCTTCTATGGCAACCACACATTCCTGATGATGGGTCCCTGAGTGACTATGTGGAACACAGCACTTTGATGACCCATGAAGGACAGAGAAGACAGAAATAAGGAACCTTTGTCATGTTCAAGCCACTGAGATTTGGGGGTCATTTGCTACTGCTTTTTTTCCCCTACATCCTAATACACAGCATTAGAATCTTAGCCACATCCTAGACAGGAACCCATTTCTTTACATAAAAGGTATGACATGGTTTTATTATTAAACTGTTTTTCTACACACTGTCTCCAAAATCTCCTTAGCCTTCGAATATTAAAATAAGACAGGGCCCAAGCCACTCTACATTCCCTATGATTGGGAAGCCGTTCCATTTTTCATGCACTTGTTTTCCAAGTGCTGGAGAAGTAAACCTCAGACAGAAAGAATTCTAGCATGTAATTGATAAGCAGAGAAAAGAGTGGCTTGGAAATACCTACTTTTAGGAAACCAACAAAAGACAACGGAAACACAGAGGCGGTGTGTTGTCCCATTGCCGTGGTGCGGGCGAGTCTAAAATGGTTCTAGTGATGCAGTGGCAAGGACAGCCGGGGCTGGCGTGGTGTCAGTCCGTTAGCTGCTTGGCTCAGTCACACCACGGACCAGGAAGGTCAGGCGCTTCAAACGGCAGGGAAGGGAAATTATTGCAGGAAGCTGAAATAAGGAGGTAGTGAGCCAGTTAATGTGAGGTACAGGCCAAAAGAACTGAATGAATAACCACCTCAGCTCCTCCAAGAAGACCAGGATCCAGGATCGAGATGGGCTTGTTTCTCTGAAGCATGGGCGTGCTAACCATCTCACTGTGAGGAAGACACTTCTAGACCTTGGCTTCCTCGTTAGGTAAGTGGTGAAAGGACAGACCCCACCATGGCCACCACCCCAAGGGGCTTCGCTCACTAGCTCTAGTAAGAGATCCGAACACTGTTATTCACTGGTTGGGTAAGCACAAGAGAAGCAGAAGCAGAGTGAGGAAGGGTTGGAAAGAAGGAAGGGGAAGGTGGAATTGAGCCAAATGTAGTGGGGTTTTTTAGCCTTCTCACAAGTACGTGCATGAATAACTCTAGCTCACTAGTTATTCAATATCAACTGCCTGAATGTATTCAGTTCCATTAAGTCGGTTTCACCAAATGCCTACTACATGCTGGGAACATGTAGGTGCTAGGTACCGGGTATGGAGAAACCTTCAAGACAGACATCGATCTTGACCTTAGGGAACTAAAAGTCTCATTAAGTAAGCACCTGCTGTATGCCTAGCCTTGTATACCAAACCAGAGGGGAGTTAAATGACGACAACACTTCTGACTCTGAGATGGATGACCATCCATGAGAACCTTTAGGAGGCAACTAAAGAATATAAGTAAAGTGGATTAGTGACAATTTGTGTTGGCTGTCATTCCAGTCTTGAGAATGAGGCAAACTTTAAAGCACAGCCAGTGTGGGATTGGGTGGTATCTGGCCACTCCCATCATCTTTTGGGGGTTTCCAGCACTCCCCCCAAACCTGGACAATCCTCGGTGGCTCATTTATCCTTCCGTTTGGTTGTCTCCGTCTTTCAGGGAGGGTTTTCCCTCCACATTGCATCTTTGAGCCACGTAGGGATGGTGTGCCCTCTTGGTAAGCCCTGCCCTTTTATGTCCTAAGAAATTTCTGGCTAAGGAAGTCTCCTTGTTTGTTTCACAGCACTTGAGCTCCCACTCAGCAACTAAAGGTGCCCACAGAGTCCCGGGCACTCCTAATCTAATTACCCCCAGAAACTGCCTTTTGGTTTAGTCTCCTGGACAAAGAGTATCCATTAAACACGTTAACTGAACTCCTATCAAGGCCATGGGAACATTCACACTTTTGATCTAGAAATTTCACTTCTGGGAATATCCCAAGGCAACAATTCTAAATGCAGTTAAAAAGGGTCTGCATAAAGATGCTGACTGCAGCATTATTTACACTAAGGAACAATTCAGAAACCACTTAAATTCCCACAACAAGGAGAATAGTTAAGTAAATTATGGGTTGCCCAAAACTTAGGATTTTTTTTTCTTTTGGCCATTAGCGTGGTGTTTGAAAAGAAACGTTTTAATAACCTGGTGAAATTTTTTATGCAATAATGCTTAGGCAGAAAAAAGTCAGGATACACAAGGGTATGTAGTGTTTTAGCCCAACTATTAACTGAACAGAAGGAAGGAAGTAAATGAAAATGCTAACAGTTATCCCTAAAAGGTAGCAGGATGGGAGATTTTTATTCTCTCTGCATTTCTGTTCTGTGTTTGACACGTTTTCCATAACGAGAACGTGTTAGCTTTATAATCGGAAAGTTGCCATTTTTAAAGGAAGTGATAAAACGAGCTCAACAGTCCTTCTGAGCTAGTGGGTGTGGTGTGGCAGGCCGAGCTCAGCTGTTCAAACGTGGGAGAGACTCTAGCCTTTGCAAAATATCACCGATATTCCTTAAGCCATTAAATACATTTCATAATTGCAATTGCTTGCTCTAAATTGCCTGTTTATTCTGTTAATGACTATTTTTGTGAACCACAGTTTACAAATAAGGCATTTCCTTGAATCTGCTAGCAATTAGGGAATTGTTCTGGTCTCCTAATGAAAAGTAAACACCATTAATAATGCCTGTCCTAGCTTATACTCGTGTTGGTTTTGTATCATTTACTTTGGGAACAGATAATAACAGCCCTTTAAAGAAAAGCATTTAGGCCACAGATTGTTCCTATGCCTTGCTTGCTAATCTCACGTTAAGGAGAAGGTGTTAGTAACACAAAATAAAGACAGAAGAGTTTTTCCTCCTCTTTGAGATTGGTTTTCATAAACAGTGGTCTCCTGATGATTGTCTTTGCTAATTTAGCTATTTGTACGTTCACATCCATCTCATAGCCCACGTTAAAGCCTCCCTCCTCAGATCAGGACCCATTGGCCACAGCTGTCTTAAATTGAAATGTACAAACACTTTTAATCCCACTCTACCTGGTCTGGGCAGAAGCAGGGAGAATGCAGCACGTTCCAGAAAGGAAAGATCTGATTAGGAACAAAGTAAAAGTTCAGATGATTAAATAAAACTACTCACAAAAAATGAAAGTGTATGTCCATACAAACACTTGCACATGAGTGCTCACAGGAGCTTTATTTGTAATGGCCCTAAACTGGATACAAATCAAATGTCTACCGGTAGGGAAACGGATAAACAAACTGTGGTATAGCCACACGATGGAATATTACTCAGCAAGAAGAAGGAAGGACCTATTCATACACACTACTGTAGGGATAAATCTCAAAACAAATCATGCTAAATGAAAGAAGCCAGACCAAAAAAGAGTACATACTATATAAGTCCCTGTATTTATAATTCTAGAAAATGCAAGCTCATCTGTAGTGACAGAAAAGCAGATGAGTGATTGCCCAGAGTCGGGGAGATGGTGGGGGGGGGGGAGTTACGCTCATTATCTTGATGGCGGTGATGGATTTACAAGTGTATGCATAAGTCAAAATGTATACTTTAGGGGCCACCTAAAGCGTATGTCCTCAGTCGTTAGGTGTCTGCTCAGTTGTTAAATGTCTCCCTTCCGCTCAGGTCATGATCCTGGAGGCCCAGGATCGAGCCCCACATCAGGCTCCCTGCTCAGCGGGAAGCCTGCTTCCCACTCTCTCACTCACCCTGCTTGTGTTCCCTCTCTAGCTATGTTTGTCTCTGTCAAAAATAAATAAAATCTTAAAAAAAAAAGTATACTTTACATTTCTATATATCAAAAACTTAGATTTTCTGGGTAGTTAATTGCATGTTGATTATGCCTCAATAACACTCTTTTAAAAAAATGAATAAACCACATCTTGTGTTTTTCTTATGAAATGAATAACAATTTTAATAGTAGCAAAAATCTACCATTACTAAATAAACTTTTTTTTTAATTAAAAAAAAGCAAGTAGGGACGCCTGGGTGGCTCAGTCAGTTAAGCGACTGCCTTCGGCTCGGGTCATGATCCTGGAGACCCGGGATCGAGTCCCACATCGGGCTTCCTGCTCGGCGGGAAGCCTGCTTCTCCCTCTCTCACTCCCCCTGCTTGTGTTCCCTCTCTGGCTGTGTTTCTCTCTGTCAAATAAATAAAATCTTAAAAAAAAAAAAAAAAAAAAAAGCAAGTAAAATAGAAAGTGGTGGGAAAGTGGGGGAAAAAATGAAGGTTCTCACATAAAGGAGGAGTTATTTAATTATTATTCTGCCTGGGTGGCAGGTTCACATACCTTCTGTGTATGTTATGAAAAGTTCTGTATGTCTCAGGTAGCTTGTAATGCAATATATGAAAGATTCAAGGAAAGAGAACACATTGTGCCATATGGGAGATATTTAGAGCCTATAAAACATCACTCTAAACATCATCAGGAAATGATTTTAAAAAGTTGAAAAATGAGAACTCAAGGCCAAAGGATCAGAACAACATTGCATGTGTATTCGTGTGTCTATGCTACTGATGAATGCTTTTCATCATTGTTCCAGACTGTTCCAGACTATTCCAGAAGCTGAATGTTAAACAGAATGACCAAAACACACAGGTGATTCCTCCCATTCGAGGCCCATTCAGAGCTGCAGAACTTGACAAGAGCCAGAGCCCCCCCTTCCCAGGTATGGGGGTCTCCTTCCCTGCTCCCGCACCGCCATGCCCACCATAGACCAGCTCTGGCCAGAACCTGGAACACCTCCATACATCCAGCACACTCGAACTCGTCGGCTCCCAGCCTAGATCTGTCCACCAGGTCCATTCCTCCTTAGTGTCCTTGCACCTCCTCCATGTGGCCCAACTCCCTAAAGATCTATGTGACTCAGGAGTTGATATTCACTTCCCATGGGAACGGAGACACCGAGACATGTGTGGCTTCTCAGCACTGAGCTGAGGTGCTCAGCAGGTGACGTGCTCCCAGAAAGCTAAGGAGTGAAAGGAAAAAGAATCCCCCCAAGCCTCCCAGAAGGGCTGGTGAAGAAGATGTAGGTTTCAGAGGTATGACCTAGATGAGACGTATTAAAAGGAACAGCATCAGGAAAACTGGCGACCTTCTCGGGAGCCTAGTGATGGGGAAATTCTTAGGTCTCTCGGCACAGAGCCAGGGATGAATGTGCAAGGAGGTCCCAGCACCTCCGAACTTTGCCTTCTCGCCCCACCTGACGGTACACATTCTCATTCATGGATCACAAGGAAGTTTCCCAACTGGTGATTTTGCAAACAAGTGCCACCACTCGATAAGCCACTGATGTGCGTTACAAAATCACAACAGCTGAAATAGCGAGATCTAGGGCAAGGAGAGCAGACAAGAAGAGTCGTTGAGAGAGCCTGGACTTTGGAGCCATGCATTTGCGTCTGAATCCTACTCCAGGTTTACCACTTACGCATCCATATTTGTGAGACTGACAGCCCTAGCAAGGAGCCCCACGCAGTACAGGTTTATTTCTTCCATCCAACCAGCCCTCAGAAGAGCTCTCCATGCTGTGACACGGGAGTCCCATTTTTGCCACCTTGTGGGCACCACCATCTTCCAGAGCCCACTCGTCACCTGCTGACTCCCTGAAGATGGGTGGTATATTAAGAGTGTGAAGGTCGCACATATTTTTCTAAAATTTTTTAAATTTTATTTCCAGGATAGTTAACAAACAGTGTCATATTAGTTTCAGGTGTCAGTGTGGTAATTCAACAATTCTGTACATTACTCAGTGCTCATCGCTTTAACTGTACTCTTAACCCCTTCACCTACTCTACCCAACCTCTCCCCACCACCTCTCTGCTAACCATCAGTTCATTCTCTGTAGTTAAGAGTGTGTTTTTTGGTTTGTCTCTTTCTATTGTTGTTTACTTGTTTTGTTTCTTAAATTCTATATATGAGTGAGATCGCAGGGTATTTATTTATTCATCTTTCCTAACTGGCTTACTTTACTTAGTGCTATACTCTCTAGATCCATCTCTATTGCTGCAGATAAAAAGATTTCATTCTTTTTCATGGCTGAGTAATATTCCATTATGTATATTCACCACATCTTCTTTATCCATTCATCTATTGATGGACCTTTGGGCCACTGTCATAACTGGGCTATTGTAAATAATGCTGCAAGAACATAGGGTACACGAGTCCCTTTGAATTAGTATTTTTGTATTCTTTGGATAAATTCCCAGTAGCAGAAATACTGGATCATGCGGTAATTCTATTTTTAATTTTTCAAGAGATCTCTATACCATTTTCCACAGTGGCTGCCTCAGTTTGCATGCCCATTAACAGTGCCTAACAGTTCTTTTTTCTCCATATTCTCATCAACACTTGTTTCCTGTGTTTTTTATTTTAGCCATTCTGACGGGTATGAAGTAATATCTCATTATAGTTTTGATTTGCATTTCCCTGATGATCAGTGATGTGGAGCATCTTTTCATGTGTCTATTAGTCATCTGTATGTCTTCTTCAGAGAAATATCTGTTCATGTCCTCTGCTCATTTTTAATTGTATTATTTGGTTTTTTGCTGTTGAGTTGTATGAGTTCTTTATATATTTTAGATACTAACCCATCAACAAATGTCTTTGTAAATACCTTCTTCCATTCAGAAGGTTGTCTCTTAGTTTTGTCGATTGTTTCCTTTGCTGTGCAGAAGCCTTTTATATTTATACAGTCCCAAGTCCTAAGAGTTAATTTTTGTTTTGCTTCCCTTGCCTCAGGAGACATATTTAGAAAAGTATTGTTATGGCTGATCTCAGAGAAATTACTGTCACTGCTCTCTTTTAGGATTTTTATGGTTTCAGGTCTCACATTTAGGTTCTTAATCCATTTTTAGTTTATTTTTGTGAATGATATAGGAAAATGATCCCATTTCATTCTTTTGCATGTAGCTGTCCGGTTTTCCCAGCACCATTTGTTGAAGAGACTGTCTTTTTCCTGTTGCATATTCTTGTCTCCTTTGTTGAAGATTACTTGCCCATGTAACTGTGGATTTAATTCTGGGTTCTCTATTCTGTTCTATTGATCTATGTGTCTATTTGTGTGCCAGTACCATAGTGTTTTGATTACCATAGCTTTGTAGTTTATCTTGAAATCTGGGATTGTGATAGCTCCAATTTTATTCTTCTCTTTCAAGATTGCTTTGGCTATCTGGGGTCTTTTGTGGTTCCACACAAATTTTAGGATTATTTTTTCTAGTTTTGTGAAAAATGTCATTGGTATTTTGATAAGGATTGCATTAAATCTGCAGATTTTGGGGGGTATTAGGGGCATTTAAACAATATTTGTTCTTCCAATCCATGAGCATGGAATATTCTTCCATTTGTGTGTGTGTGTGTGTGTGTCATCTTCAATTTCTTTACTCAATGTTTTATAGTTTCCAGAGTACAGGCCTTTCACTTCCTTGGTTAAATTATCCCTTGGCATGTTATTATTTTTGGTGCAATTGTAAATGGGACTGTTTTCTTAATTTCTCTTTCTGCCATTTCATTATTAGTGTAGAGAAGTGAAACCAATTTCTATACATTGATTTTGTATCCTGTGCCCTTACTGAATTCATTTATCAATCCTAGCAGTTTTTTGGTGGAGTATTTCTATATAC
Organism: Spilogale gracilis; assembly: GCA_004023965.1. Taxonomy (NCBI): domain Eukaryota; kingdom Metazoa; phylum Chordata; class Mammalia; order Carnivora; family Mephitidae; genus Spilogale; species Spilogale gracilis. The sequence goes on from PITA01010615.1 coordinate 57,130, forward strand.
AGTATCATGTCATCTGCAAACAGTGAATATTTTACTCCTTCATCACCAACTTGGATGCCTTTTACCTCTTTTTCTGGTCCTATTTACTGCTATGACTAGGACTTCCAGTACTATGTTAAATAAAAATAGTGAGAATGGACAATCTTGTCTTTTTCCTGATCTTAGGGGAAAAGCTCTCAGTTGTTGACTATTGAGTATGATGTTAGCTGTGGGTTTTTCATATATGGTCTTTATTATGTGAGGTATGTTCCTTCTCAACCTATTTTGTTGAGGGTTTTTTTTTTTATCATGAATGGATGCTGTACTTTGTCAGATGCTTTTTCTGCATCTATTGAAATGATCATATGGCTTTTGTTTTTTCTCTTGTTGATATGATGTATCACATTGATTGATTTGTGAATATTGGACATCCTTTCCATTCCAGGAATAAACCCCACTTGATCATGGCGGATGATTTTTTTTCAATGTAACATTGGATTTGGTTTACTAACAAATTGAGGATTTTTTAATCTATATTCATCATAGATACTGGCCTGTAGTTCTCTTTTGTGTGTGTGTGTTATCTTAGTCTGATTTTGGTATCAGTGTGATGCTGGCCTCATAGAATGAATGTGGAAGTTTCCCTGCCCTCTTCTATTTTTTGGAAAGGTTTGAGAAGACTAGGTGTTAACTCTTCTTTAAATGTTTAGTAGAATTTACCTATGAAGCTGTCTAGTCCTAGACTTTTGTTTGTCAGGACTTGACTACTGATTGAATTTCATTGCTGGTAAATGATCTGTTCAAATTTTCTATTTTTTCCTGATTCAGTTTGGAGGTTATATGTTTCTAGAAATCTTTCCATTTCTTCTAGGTTGTCCAGTTTGTTGGCATATAATTTTTCATAATATTCTCTTATAATCTTTTCTATTTCTGTAGTGTTGCTTATTATTTCTCCTCTTTCATTTCTGACCTTGTTTGAGTCCCCTTCTCTCTCTCTTTCTCTCTCTCTCTGATGAGTTTGCCTAACAATTTATCAATTTTGCTGATCTTTTCAAAGAATCAGATCCTGGTTTCACTGATCTAATCTGTTGGGCTTTTTAGTTTCTGTTTCATTTATCTCTGCTCTAATCTTTATTTCCTTCCTTCTACTGGTTTTGGATTCTGTTTATTCTTCTTTTTCTAGCTCCTTTAGGTGTAAGGTTAGGTTGTTTATTTGAGATTTTTCTTGCTTCTTGAAGTAGGCCTGTATTGCTATAAATTTCCCTCTTAGAATGGCTTTTGCTGTATCCCAAAGATTTTGGACCATTATGGTTTCACTTTCATTTGTCTCCATGTATTTTTTTTTAATTCTTCTTCAGTTTCTCGGTTGACCCATTCATTGTTTAGTAGCATGTTCTTCAACCTCCATTCATTTGTGCTCTTTCCAAGACTTTTCTTGTGGGTAGTTTCTAGTTTCATAGCATTCAGTCAGAGAAGATGCATGGTATGACTTTGACTTTGATCTTTGTGAATTTATTGAGACTTGTATTATGGCCTAATATGGAATCTATCTGGGAAACGTTCCATGTGCATTTGAAAATAATATATATTCTGCTGTTTTAGCACAGAATGTTCTGAATAGATCTTTTAGATCCATTCAGTCCAACATGTCACTCAAAGCCACTGTTTCCTTATTGATTTTCTGTTTGGATGATCTATTCATTGATGTGAGTGGGGTATCAAAGTTCCCTACTATTTTTGTATTACTATCAATTAGTTCCTTTATGTTTGCTATTAGCTGCTTTATGTATTTGGGTGCTCCCATGTTGGGGAGCATTTATAATTGTTATATTTTCTCATTGGACTGTTCCCTTTATGATTTATATAGTGTCCAGGGGCGCCTGGGTGACTCAGTCAGTTAAGGGTCTACTTTCAGCTCAGGTCATGATCTTGGATGTCCCAGAATCAAGCCCTGCATCAGACTCCCTGCTCAGTGGAAAGTCTGCTTCATCTTCTCCCTCTACGCCTCTCCCCAGCTCATGCTCGCTCTCTCTTAATAAAAATCTTTTTAAAAATATTTATATAGTGTCCTTCTTTGTCTCTCAATGTCTTTGCTTTCAAGTCTATTTTGTTGATGTAAGTATTGCTATTCAAGCCTTGTTTTCACTTCCATTTGCATGATAAATGCTTTTACATTCCTTCATTGTCACTCTGTATGTGTCTCTAGGTCTGAAATGAGTCTCTTGTAGGCAGCAAATAGATGGGTCTTGCTTTTTTATCCATTTCATCACTCTATATCTTTTAATTGGCCCATTTAGTCCATGTACATTCAAAGTAATTATTGATATATATGTACTTATTGTCATTTGTTACATTTTTTAGGGTTGTTTTTGGAGTTCTTCTCTCTTCCTTTCTACTCCTGCTCTCCTCTCGATGGTTTGCTGGCTTTCTTTAGTGACATACTCCATTCCTTTTTCTTTATTTTTCTATATCTATTACTAATTTTTTATTTGTGATTACCATTAGGTTTATGTACAACATCATGTATATAGAAGTCTACATTATATTGATGGTCACTTAAGTTTAAATCCATTCTTTCTTTCTCTCTCTCCCACCCATGTTTTAGGTATATGATGTCATATTTTATATCCTTTTATTTTGTGAATCCCTTAACTGATTTTTTTTTAAAGATTTTATTTATTTGACAGAGAGAAACACAGCAAGAGAGGAAACACAAGCAGGGGGTGTGAGAGAGGGAGAAGCAGGCTTCCCGCCGAGCAGGGAGCCCGATGTGGGACTTGATCCCGGGTCTCCAGGATCATGACCTGAGCCGAAGGCAGTTGCTTAACCAACTGAGCCACCCAGGAGCCCCCCCTTAACTGATTTTTACAGAAATATTTGTTTTTATTGCTTTTGCATTTTTAACTTTTCATATTGTCACTTACACTCTTTCCACTCAAAAAGAGTTCCCTTTAATATTTCTTACAGGACTGGTTTAGTGATCCTGAACTCCTTTAATTTTTATTTGTCTAAGAAACTCTTTATCTATTTTGAATGATAGCCTTGCCAGATGGAGTATTCTTGGTTGTTGGTTTTTTTTTTTCTTTTCCTTTCAGTCCTCTGAATATATCATGCCACTCTCTTGTGGCCTGCAAAGGTTCTACTGAAAAATCAGTGGATAGCCTTTTGGGGTTTCTCTTATATGTAACAGTTTTCTTTTCTCTTACTGCTTTTAAAATTCTCTATTTATCACTACTTTTTTACCATTTGAATTTCTACATGTCTTGGGTGTAGACTCCCTGCGTTGATTTTGTTGGAGGTATCTCTGTGCCTCCTGGATCTGGATTTGTTTTTTTCCCTAGATTTGGGAAATTTTCAGCTATTATCTCTTCAAATAAGTTTCCTGCCCCCTTTTCTCTCTCTTCTCCTTCTGGGATGTCTATGGGTGAATGTTATTATACTTGACAGTGTAACTGAGCCCGAAGTCTATTTTCATTTTTTATTTTTTTCTCCTGTTCAGCTTGATTTCTTGCCATTCATTACCCTGTCCTCTATGCCACTGATCCATTCTTCTGCTTCCTCTAGTCTACTATTTATTCTCTCTAGTGTGTTTTAAATTTCTTTTTTGAGTGTGTTTTAAATTTCAATTATTGAGTTCTTCATCTCTGACTGGTGCTTTTTAATGTTTGCTCTCTCTTTGTTAAGGATCTCACCGATGTCCTCTTCTCTGTCCTCAAGTCCAGTGAGTATCTTTATGACCATGACTGTAAATTCTCTAGCGGGCGTTTTACTTATCTCCATTTCATTTAGGTCTCTTGCTGTGATGTTGTCCTGTTCTTCATTTGGGACATATTCCTCTAACTCTGTATCTGTTTTTACGTGTTAGGAAAGTCAGCTATGCCTCCTACCCTTGAAAGTAGCAGCCTTATGAAGAAGAGGTCCTGTGGTGTCACGCAGTGCAGGGTCCCCTGTTCGGTGGAAACTGGTGCTTTAGAAGTGACTCCTATGTGTGATGTGTGTGCCCGTTGTGGCTGAGCTGCTTTGTTCCTCCGCCTGGTCATCTACAGCGGTTCTCTTTGCCTGTTGTGGGCAGTGTTTGGTCCCTGTGTTGTCACTGGGCCAGTCTGGGAATGCCTTGGGCTTAAGTTGAGTCAGCTCAGGCACTGGATTCATTTGCTTGCAGAGATGTTTCATGGCTAACCCTGGAAGGGATAAACACATTTTGGCCCACAGGATATTGGCCAGAACCCAGGTGTATGGCCCCAACTTCACTCCAATGGAGACCAAAATGTACAGTCTTCCTGTCTGTGCAGAAAGAAGAAACAGGATTGCAGAGCACACTGGGTTAAATGGTGTCCCCCTAAAATTCATATCCTTTCCAGAACCCCAGAATTGACCTCACTTGCAAATACGGTAATTACAGATATAGTTAGGTAAATTTAGGTGACAACATACTGGGTTCAGGTGGGCCCTTAATCTAATATGGCACGTGTCTTTATAAGTAAAGGAGAAGAGACTCAGAGCAAAGGCAGCCATGTGATGATGTAGGCAGAGATGAAGTCACTCTGCCTTAATCCAAAGAAGGCCAAGGATGGCTGGCAACCACCACAGGCTGTGGAAAGATGAGGAAGGCGCTTCCTCGGGAGCTCTCAGAGAAAGCATGGCCCTGCCACCACCTGGATTGCAGACTCTAATCTCCAGAACTGGGAGAGAATACATTTCTGTTGTTTTAAGCCACTCCGTTTGTGATAGTCTGTTATGCAGTTGTGGGAAACATAGTAAATCTTTGCACAGTGCCTGTAGACAACACCCTTCCGTAAACCTGTTTCCTTTCTGGGAAGCGGGCATAAGAACAGTAGCTACCAATAAGGTTCTCTGAAGAGTAAATGAGCTAAAATACGTGAAGGGATCAGCACCCTGTGGGACCATATTAAGCTCTCAGCAAGGACGAGATGGCTATTACTGTCACCGGTCAGCTCCGAGGAAGCATGAGGCACACAGACCAGAGAAAGGGACAGGCTGCATGGACCAGTCAGCGTGGGCAGTTGGCGCTTTCCCAGTGGCCTACAGAAGAATCTGAGACCCGGCATCCTGCGTGGCATCCGAAGCGGGAAGAGAGATTTGAGCACTTGCAGAGCCCTGAGCCCAGCTCTGAATCATTAGCTGTGTGCTACCGTGCAGGTAAACTGAAGCGACATCTCTTCATCTGAAACATGGGGCAAAAACCAACGCCCGTCATACCTCCCTCAAGAGGATGTTTGGAGTCTGAAATAACATAGCCACCTTGTACTCTGAGAGGACAGCTTGTGAGAAGCAAAGGACCACCCTGGAGGGTATTTTACCCAGGGTCGGGTTGTAAAGGGCTGTGCCAGACAGCGATCGCCTAGAACCAAAGACACCCTTGGGAAGTCCACTGGAAATCACCTGGTGGACACCACCATTCTGTCTCCCGAGCTCAGCCCTGCACGGCTTTCCTCTAGTGTTGGAAGAGAGCAGCTCCTTCAATTCAGTGGAATAATAATGAGTTTCTTCAACTGAGCTGCACCATGAGTTGGCTTGCATTGAGAAGCTATGTTGTAGGAATGTCTTCCAACCACAGACTCTCAACAAGATGCCCCTGCTGAGAAAGGCAGAAAGCTCACGCCATAGGCAGGGAATGGTGAGGACACATGAGAATCTCTCGGCCCCCACAGCAAACCTCCGCTCGAGATGGAGGTAGAATCCTTCCATCTCTCCACCTCCACCACTGTCCTCCCTCTTCCTCTAAAGGGCAGAGTTGAAATCACATAAGTTAAAGGGCAGTTACTCTTTGTACTTAAATATTATGGTACCGGTTGTTTTATCTGGATTCTTTTCATAGAGAGGGAATTCATAAACATCTGTCTGTGCCAAGCCCTGCTGCAGAGGGGATAACCCGTGAACTTTCCACCCTTCCTCTGGCTGCGAGTTGAGACTAACCCTTCACAGGGCGAATAACTAACCAATCAAAGAAAATGATTTTTGTCTGCAAGGCAAAGGCGTGTGGCAGCAGCAAATCAGGTAAGCGCCAGCCCTGGGAGCAGCATCCTCACATCTGGCTGCATCTGGTGTCTCTTTAGCCGTGTGCTGAAATCTCAAAGGGTTTGCTTGGATGGTAGCTAAGCCCACTGTCCCTACAATCTGCAATCTTCTTTCCGGGGTCAGGGGTAAAATTTAAGTGCAAATGCACCCTTTTGTGGACCTCTAAAATGGATTAAAATCAGACCCCGGCCAACACCTGTGAAAGCCCACCTTGACTTCCGCTCTGGGGTGAAGCCAGCCCCCGAGGACAGCTCCATCACCTCAGCTGGCCATGTCCCTTCTGCTAAAAGCAATGCAGTGATTCTTACAGTCGTGATCTTGAGTTTGGATCAAATGGATCACTAATGGGCATGTCTGCAGTTTCTGAGCCATCAGAATGGGTTCTATGACGAGAGAGATTGAAGACACAGGAATTCAGGAGGGGGGGAGATCAAAAGGAGACGGATCTTCACGTTCCAAGTGCACCTGGGAAGACACTGACATTGATGCCCAGCTGCCTCCCTCCAATCACACTGCTTCTGACCTTGACGGCGGGTCCAGCTGCTCCCCAGACCCGTCAGGCTTCTGGAGGCAGGCGGCAGGCACATCACTTTGCTATAACAACAGTAATAATAAAATCAGAAATCAGACAGAACTACTTTTTAAGTGTGCTTTATACCCAAGTTCAATATTTTTCCTGAACATGCTGCTGGTCAGTTTCTGAGGAACCCAGAACCCTTAAGGCTTTCAAGTCTAACAAGGCTATAAATGGATATAATAAAGAAAATAAAGAAAAATAAAGAAGACCCACGGGCCCAGCACGGGACCGCAGTGAGCCAGAAGCTGCAGCACAAAAAGAGGAGAGATGAGACGCCATGCCAGAACCCACAGGTTTTCTCCCTCTCGTGACATTAGAGAGGGTGTAGGCCATCGCGTGTGGGGCCTCGGGTAAAGAACAGTCTGGAGTAGGAGCAGACACTGTGCGGAGAGCAGCCCACACTGCTGGACAGAAGTCTGCACAGAATGCTCGAGGAGGGGCTGTGTACATGAGGCCCCACCCGACCAGGTCCCTCTGACGGCCTCCAAGACCCCACTTGGACACTGGAGTCATGAGCCACAGAGAGGAGAGGAAGGAGCAAATGCCTGCCCAGGGGAAAACAAACAAACAAGCAAAAAGTAAAAACAATGGCTACAGGCAAGAGGATCTATTTTGTCCACTAAAGTCACCCTGAAATTCTGGAAGCTGAACTACCACACATCCAGCCAGAGGTCTGGCATATGTACTTATCATGGATTTCTTATTAACTGAAGAGCTTAGAACTTTGGGGTAAGAGTACTTCTCCAGTGTTTCCAGGAACATTCCCAGGAAGGCTGGAGAATGGGAAGCGTCCCGAGAAATTATGCCGTAAGAGAGATTACCTGGAGGAGTTTGTGGAAAATGCACGTCCAGGGTCGCGTCTTTGCAGGAAAAGGAAGAAGGGAGCCGAGGGCCGACCTAGAGCTTTCAGCCAGGAGCCAAAAACAGCCTGAATCGAGCATGACACCGCATTATAAATGGGGCGGGAGTGGGGAGTAGGGGATGGCTATTTGGCTCCAGAGCACAGTAATGGACTACTCTGCAAAAACTAAAATAGAATAAGATAAATTATGCAACTATCATAAGGGCAAAAACCTAAAATGCCATAGGATTCTAGAAGGGAGTACAGAAGCTGAAAAGAGGTTTCCGAGACCCAGCGTGACCCACCCAGAGTTTCACTCCATCTGTTGGCCCCCTCCAGCCCCACCTCTCCACACCTTCAGAAGCCTGAGCCCCCACTGGCAAGCGATGAGCCCAAGTTCATCCAGTCCGAGACTGAAAGGTCTGCCCCCGGGACCCCGCCGCCGAGCCCCCCGGGTACCACTCTTCCCGCTCCATCACTCTCACTTCCAGGGACCAGTCTGCACATGACAAATGGACTCGATGCCCCACAAAAAGTTTTGCCACAAGACTTGCTTAAAAAGTCATCTGTCAGGGCGCTTAGTGGCGCAGCTGGTTGGGCGTCTGCCTTGGTTCCCCCTCCGCCCAGGCACACGAAGACCCCTTCCCACAGCCCCCGACGTGCTGAGGTTACACAGGAAACACTGCATTTTACTTTAGATCGGGATTATCCTCTCTTCTCGCCTCAAATTAAAATTTGATCTCCGTGGATACAGGTTTTGCCTCAACTTGTTCTGAATTATTCTAATCTCAACTGACTCCTTGTCACTTATCATTTTACACAAAGCAAGTAAGACACCTATTATCCTGTTATCTCCTTCCAGAAAAGAACATTCTAACGGGAACTCACTGTTCTACTTCGCCAGCACCCTCGGCAGCCGGGCCTCGGAGCCCCTGCCAGGAACGAGACAGGGACTGAAGGTCCTCTTCTCCCCTTCCCTTACAGAAACAAGGGGAGAGCCAGCCTTCTTGCCATCAGCCACCAAAGGTAGCCCAGTGCCCACCTCTCCGAGTAGAGAACCCTGGCTGTGGGAGTCCGGCCCACCTGGGTTTGGATCCTGGAACTGCCGCGGGGCCACACGGAGGAGTGGGTCCCCAGCGAGGCCTCTGGTTCCTGCTCAGTAAAATGAAAACAATAGGTTTCAAAAATGGATGCTGTATATTTGAAGGCTGTGGCTTGTGCTACATTTTAATTAAGTTAACCAGATAAAACACAGCTGCCCCATTAAATCTGAGTTTCAAATCAATATAAATTTTTTATTACAAATTTGCCTCATGCCATATTTGGGACATAATTATACTAAAAAGAATTCCTTATTTATCAAAAATTCAAATGTAACTGGGCTTCTTGTATTGCTCTTTGCTAAATCTGGCAACCCTAACTTTATTGGGACATCTTGGTAATGTGATTGAAGTAGATTTCTAGACAGAAGAAAGAATGTGCAGACTTTTTTAAAAAACAGCTTTACCAGGGCGCCTGGGTAGCTCAGTTGGTTAAGCGACTGCCTTCGGCTCAGGTCATGATCCCAGAGACCCAGGATCAAGTTCCACATCGGGCTCCCTGCTCGGCGGGAAGCCTGCTTCTCCCTCTCTCACTCCCCCTGCTTGTGTTCCCTCTCTGGCTGTGTTTCTCTCTGTCAAATAAATAAAATCTTAAGAAAAAAAACAAACAAAAAAAAAAACAGCTTTACCAAGATATAATCAACTGACCTAATCGTTCAGGAGATCCGGTCGTTTTCAGTACAGAATTTGTAACCATCACCACGGTTTAAATTGAGAACATTTTCATCACCCCAAAAGAGACTCCATACCCCTTGTGGCAACTCTCCAATGCCTGGCACCCCTGCCTCTACACCAGTCTGCTTCCTGTCTCTATGGACCTGGAAGTTCATGCAAATGAGTTCGCACAATGTGTGGCCTTCATGATGTTTCTTTCATTCAGCTGAATGTTTTCATGTTTTATCCAGGTTGTAGCACATGTCAGCACTTCGTTCCTATAAATCCACCAAATCCTATCCCATTGCATGGAGAGCCCACATTTTATTTCTCCATTCATTAGTCGGCGGGAATTGGGGTTGTTTCTACCTCTTGGCGCTTGTGAATGGTGCTGCTCTGAACACGGACGTGTACGTTTTCATGAGCATGTATGTTTCCCTTTCTTGGATATTTACCTACAAGTGGAATTACAGGGTCAGGAGGTGACTCCCTGTCTAACTTTTTGAGAAACAGCCCGACTGTTTTCCAAAGCAGCTGCACCATCTGCATTCCCAGCGGTGACACGTGAGGACTGTCCTTCTCCACATCCTCATCAACTCCTATCAGCATCTGGCTGTCTGGCTCTCGTCTTCTTATAAGGTATGAAGTGTTATCTTACCATGGTTTTGATTCACTTCTCTTCAATGACTAATGATTTTTAGCATGATTCCAATGTGCTTCCTGTCTATGTGTCGATCTTCTTTGGAGAAATGTTTATTCAGAACCTTTGTCCATTTTTAAACTGGGCTATTTATCTTCTTATTGAGTTGTAAGAGGTTTTCATATATTCTGGATACAAGGCCCTTATCAGATATACAATTTGCAATATTTTTCCCATGCTATGGGTTGTCTTGTTCACTTCTTTGCTGGTGTTATTTTCAGCACTAAAATTTTTAATTTTTGTAAGGCAATTTGTCTATTCTTCCCTTTTGTCACTTGTGCTTTATCTAAGAAGCCATGCTTAGTCCCAAGTCATTAAGATTTACTCCTTTATTTCTGAAGTGGACAGATTTCTTTCTTTTTCTTTTTAAATGTATTAACATATAATGTATTATTTGTTTCAGGGCTACAGGTCTGTGAATCATCAGTCTTACACAGCTCCCAGCACTCATCACAGCACATACCCTCCCCAATGTCCATCACTCAGCCACCATATTCCCAACCCCTCCCCTCAAGCAACCCTTAGTTTGTTTCCTGAGATTAAGAGTCTCTCATGGTTTGTCTCCCTCCCCGGTCCCATCTTGTTTCATTTTTCCCTCCCTCCACCCCCTACACCCCTGCCCTGTCTCTCAAATTCCTCATATCAGAGAGATGATAATGGTCTTTCTCTGATTGACTTATTTCACTTAGCACAATCCCCTCCAGTTCCATCCATGTTGTTGCAAATGGCAAGATTTCTGATGGCTGCATAGTATTCCATTGTATATATATACCACATCTTCCTTATCCATTCATCATGTTGATGGCCACCTGGGCTCTTTCTAGAGTTTGGCTATTGTGGACATTGCTGTGATAAACCTTCAGGTGCACGTGTCCCTTCAGATTCCTACATGAGTATCTTCAGGGTAAATACTCAGTAGTGCAATTGCTGGATCGTAGGGTAGCTCTATTTTCAACTTTTTGAGGAACCTCCATGCTGTTTTCCACAGTGGCTGCACCAGCTTGCATTCCTACCAACAGTGGAGGAGGGTTCCCCTTTCCCTGCATCCTCACCAACACCTGTCATCTCCTGACTTGTTAACTTTAGCCATTCTGACTGGTGTAAGGTGGTATCTCACTGTGGTTGGGATTTGCATTTCCCTGATGCTGAATGATATTGAGCACTTTTTCATGTGTCTTTGGCCATTTATATGTCTTCTTTGCAGAAATGTCTATTCATGTCTTCTGCCCATTTCTTGATTGGTGTATTTGTTCCTGAAGCAGACAGATTTTTAAGACCCTTACTTCCAATGGATTTAGAAACATTTTTCTCCTAAATGCAGGCATATCAGGCTCTAAAAGTTGAGCTCTTTCTTCTGCATCTCATGGTCATACCCCAACCAATGTTAATAATTTCTGCCAGGAAGAAGAATTAGGGTTGGAATGGAGTGGAGGAAGGGAAGTTTGAGTGACTTACAAATAAGATGAGATGCTAAACTTGAAAGTGACCCCACATTTGTACCCCTTCTGAGCAGCCAGAAGAAAGCTAAATCAAAGCATTTCTGGAGGAAAGCGTCTCCTCTTTAGATCCATAGGACTCCTACCAATTAAGAATATGCAAATCACCAAACCCGTAAGTAAACAAGTCATCAGGATTTACACAGTTAGCAGACACAGCAAATTTAGACCACTGATAATACAGACATTAGAGTTATTTAATATGACATAACTATTCACTGGCTGTTTAAGAAAAATAATATCAGAATTACCAAAAGAAACAAGTAACAAAGAAACACCAGAATAACTAGGTGTATCTGAGAAATAACCCAATAGAAACTGAAGAATGAAACTATTGTTGAAATCAGAAATACAATGAATGGGATAAACAAAAGAGATACAACAAAGATCAGCAAACTGGAAGACAGAACTGATAAAAATTGCATATCATATCACGGGAAGCAAGGAGACGGAAAAAGTGAGGGAGAGGTTAAGATTCATGAAGGCCACAATTACAAGTTCTAAATCACATCTAATCAAAATCCCAGAAGGAAAGAATGCACAGAGCACAAAAGGGAATTTTTTCAGAGGAAATGATGGAGAGACTTTCAGGACTAAGGACACTTGAATCCACAGATCCAGAAAACATCAATCCAAGAATATTAGACTTGTAGGGGTGCCTGGGTGGCTCAGTTGGTTGAGCGACTGCCTTCGGCTCAGGTCATGATCCTGGAGACCTGGGATCGAGCCCCACACCGGGCTCCCTGCTCAGCGCGAAGCCTGTTTCTCCCTCTCTCCCTCCCCCTGCTTGTGTTCCCTCTCTAGCTGTGTTTCTCTCTGTCAAAATAAAATCTTTTTAAAAATGAATACTAGACATGTAGACAGACAGGCCTATATACAAGGTCTTGAAGCTTCAGAGCATGAAAGACGATTAGGCTGACAGCAGACTTCTCAGCGATGACTGTAGAGACCAGGAGACCAAATGGAATCCTCTCCTTTCAGTGCTGAGGGAAAATGCCTGTCAACCTTAAGATTAGGACCCAACAAGGTATTTTTCAACAACATAGTTAGAAATAAAAAGCAACTTCACACAATTCTAAAACACAAAATAAAAATGTAAAAAGGGGCTCGCCGCCAACAATCTAAAGGAACATCTTCTTCGTGAAGGAACACATAAGGAAACATTCATGAGGGAAAAACTGCAGATAACAGAAAGCATGGCTATGCTACAAGAAGGAACAGTATTCCAAAAATAATGGAAAATACACGGGAAAATCTAATCAAATTCATATTATAACTGGGATAAACAGTCCCACCATGGCTGATTTCAAAAGAGCAACGTGAGCTCACTGAAGATCGGGATTGGGACGAGAGCGGCAGGGGCACATCGTCGTCGAACGTTGCCACCAGACAGATGCCATACACATAAATAACCTCACGAGCACAGGTCAGGGTTAGTCCAGGCTGGGGCTAAATCTAGGGCCAGGTGTCTTGCAAATAAAGTGTTAACAAAACAGAGACATGTCAGGGTGCCTTCGTGACTCAGTCGTTAGGCGGCGGCTGCCTGCGGCGTGGCTCACGATCCCGGGGTCCTGGGATCAAGCTCCCTGCTCGGTGGGAAGCCTGCTTCTCCCTCTCTCTTACTCCCCCTGCCTGTGTTCCCAGCTCTTACTGTGTTTCTCTCTGTCAAACAAATAAATAGGGGCGCCTGGGTGGCTCAGTTGGTTAAGCCACTGCCTTTGGCTCAGGTCACGATCCTGGAGACCCGGGATCGAGTCCCAAGCCTGCTTCTCCCTCTCTCACTCCCCCTGCTTGTGTTCCCTCTCTGGCTGTGTTTCTCTCTGTCAAATAAATAAAATTAAAACAAACAAACAAATAAATAAAATCTTAAAAAAACAAAAACAAAACAGAGACATGCCCACTCATCTACCTAAGTGTTTAGGGCCGTTTTTGTCCCCATACAATGGAGCTGAGTCATTGGGGCAGAGACCATATAGTCGGCAAAGCCTAAAATATTTATTATCTGGGTTTTTAAATAAACATGTTGCTGACCTCTGGCACAGGTAATAATAAAATATGAAATAATTAGGCAATAGTGAGTTTTCAGCATTTGCTATCTTTGTTTTTGATGTTATATTTCATTGTAAGTCTGTATCATTTAATTTTTAAATAATGGCTATTATTTTAAAACTGGCTGGCAAAATTCCTAAAAAGTTGTTAGCTTTTGCAAGCTAGTAAAGTACCCTTCCAGCACACCAGGGAATTATGTCTGCTTCCAAACTAGCACTCTTCTCTTGGCACATTGTCTCTGGGAAGAAAGGAAGGAAGGAAGGAAGGAAGGAAGGAAGGAAGGAAGGAAGGGAGGGAGGGAGGGAGGGAGGGAGGGA
>PITA01010616.1:0-70886 GCA_004023965.1 Spilogale gracilis
GGCCATTGCTGCGATGAACATTGGTGTACATATGGCCCTTCTTTTCACTACATCCGTATCTTTGGGGTAAATGCCCAGTAGTGCAATTGCAGGGTCATAGGGTAGCTCTATCTTTAATTTTTTAAGGAATCTCCACACTGTTTTCCAAAGCGGCTGCACCAGTTTACATTCCCACCAACAGTGTAAGAGGGTTCCCCTTAGTAGAAACTATTTTTATATTATAAATAAAGCAAGATGTTAGGTTCCGATTCCTTTAAATTGAACAAACATCTCCCTTAAGGTATACTTCTTTTAGTATTTTAATATTTTAATCTTTAGAGAAAATAACCTGTTTCTCTTCAGTGGCTCAAATAGTTGCAATGTCCATTAGATTTTTTAATTTTAAGAATTGTATATTTTGCACTGAAAGGAGTACTTTGTTTAAAAAAAAATCTTCCTATTTTCAAAATAAATCAGAGAACAGATGCACAGAAGTCGGTTCTTGTCTCAAGTAGTTGAAGATTCAGAACCCACCAAAACTCAGAATTTTACAGATCTGTTAGCAGAACTACGGGTGGCACGGGTAAGTTGCATGATGATCATAAAGAATTTATAGTTAAAATTTCTTTTGTGTAAAAAAATCTGTTTTTGTAATTTATGCATAGATAAAATCTGATACAAATTTCATACCATTAAAAAATTAAGGTATATCTAAAATTAGCATTTAGGGGCACCTGAGTGACTCAGTTCATTAAGTGTCTGCCTTTGGCTCTGGTCATCATTCCAGGGTCCTAGAATCAAGCCCTGTATCAGGAAGTCTGCTTCTCCCTCTCCCTCTGTCCCTCCCCCACTCATGCTCAAGCTCGCTCACTCTCTCTCTCCCTCTCAGATAGTCTAAAAAAAATTTAAAAAGTAAATTAATAAAATTACCATTTAATATACACATGACCTTAGTAGAGAAAATGACATAATACTGGTTTTCGATGGCATCCTCTTTATAATTCAGCCTCTCATCTAGTGATTATCACATGGAGCCATATTAGAGGTATAACCTTACTTAGGGCAAATATATCTTATATAAACAAATTCCTTATTGGAAATGTAAGCTAAAATAGGAAAATTCTTTGAAGGTGATTGTTCACCTTAAAACATTAGTTGGCTTTTTACCTGTCTTCACTGGACTCAGTGGACTATTAGAAGTGGACTTCTAAAAAAAAAAAAAAAAAAAAAAAAAGAAGTGGACTTCTAGTACTTCTAGAAGGCCGACCCTGTGTCTACAAATATTTGCATCCCATGTACCTAACACTGACGTGGGATACCATAGCTTCTTCATAACTTTTTTCTTTATTTTTATTGAATCATATTATAAAGATATGGCTTAGAATTTTCTAAATTGGTATTTACCAGTGGGAGAAGTTTTGGCATTTTGGGCAGGTTAATTCTATTTGAAACAGAACAGTTCCATGTATTGCACAATTTTTGTCATCACTGTCCCCAGGAAATATGTGTTCATAGCACTCACCGGTGATTATAAGAATCAAAAGCACTGCCGCATTTCCAGACTTGTCCTCTGTGGGAGGGTAGTTAATTCTCCCCACTTCCTCCTATGAAGAACATTGGCATGAAACTAAAAAGCCCTTCTAACCTATTTGAATGACTATGAATTAGAAAAATGCTAATTACATACCACTTTTTAACAAGAAATTAAAGTTTTGTTATGTAGAAATCTAAACATACCCTAGTTTAAGAACATGTTTAGTAGGCTTTTGTGGTATATAAGATGCAGCTTCAAACAAGAATCTATTTGGCAACTTTCTTCAGATGCATGTATGCATGTATAGCCTAATTAGATAGGTAGTTAGGAAGATAGGTTAGAAGAAAGAGGGAATGGTTGGACTCCCCAACTCCCTTGCCAGTAGACCTCAAAAATTATCAAGCCTAGGGGTGCCTGGGTGGCTCAGTTGGTTAAGCGACTGCCTTCGGCTCAGGTCATGATCCTGGAGACCCAGGATGGAATCCCACATCGGGCTTCCTGCTCGGTGGGAGGCCTGCTTCTCCCTCTCTCAGTCCCTCTGCTTGGGTTCCCTCTCTGGCTGTGTTTCTCTCTGTCAAATAAATAAATAAAATCTTTTTAAAAAAATTTTCTTTGGTTAGTGTGAGGAGAATAGACTAGCTGCTGAAAGTGGAGTTGGCACACTAGTTAGGACATTATTGCAACAATTCAGGAGAAGTGAGAACAGTTCTTTGGAAGGTCTTTAGGCTGTGTTGAGGTAAATGATTAGAATTGATCTAGTAAGCTATAGGGAGTTACTATAATTTGGCAGAGTAGAAGAAAGTGATGGCACCAGAACTAAATTTAGGAAAAATAATTATGTATTTATAAAAAATACATATGTAGAATTAATGATGGATGGGGTAAAAGAGAGCCCCTACCACAATTTTTTTGTGGCCAGAAATAATTTGCTTTTGTAATTCTATGACTATCAAGAAAGAAAAAAACAGTTTATTGGAAGACATCAAAAGACTCAAGCAAGACAAACAAGCTCTTGAAGTAGACTTGGAAAAAATGAAGAAAGAGAGAGACCAAGCCAAAGATCAGATTGCTTATGCCACAGGTAAAACGCTGAATTGAAACAGTTTACCTTTATAGTCGTAAGTGTTCTTGAATTTAAGTAATAGTTGCTATTATTACTTAAGGAATCAGAATTCTTTTCCTTGAAGTATACTGTAATTTTAGAAAATTTAAAAAAACTAGTTATTAATAGGCATGCACATTCGATTGGTTTTAGCAGGAATAATTGCAGGATCAGAAAAAAATTAAGGATTATTTTGAATTTGTGACATCTTATCTTTATTCTTGTTCGTGTCTATCACCCTAACTAGACTGTGACCATCCTGAGGGCATGATCTGCCTTTTTAATCCCTGAGTCTGAAACCTAGGCTCTCAAGTATTTGCCAAATATAACACCATAACAAAAATAACACTGCACTGTGTTTATAGAAAACACAAAGATAAATGTGACAGTCCCCACCAGGGAAAACAAAGGAAAGATAAGAATACAGAAAAAGTTTAATATTTTAAAAGTTACAAATAAACATGAGACTGGTAATATGGTACTACAAAGGGGTTTTAGGGAGGTGTGTGGCATTTGAGCTGGGTCCTGACAGATTGAAAGACATAGAAGTGAAGGGATGGGAGGAGGTTGCTGGAATGTGTTTCTTGAGCATATTACTGAGTGTACCTGTAGGTTGGAGTTTAGGATGACAGAACCCAGGGGCTAGAAAGGTGGATCAGAGGAGCCCTTGTGAGAGTCTGCTATGATATGATGGTCTTCAGTGTAAGATATGTGCAATAATATCCACTTACCTGTCCATAAGAAAACTACATTTGCTTTCCTAATCTTTAAAATAGAATAGTAATAGTGCCCATCATATGTTTGTTGTGTTAAATGAAATCTGTATAGTAAGCACTCTTTAATGTTTCTTGTTGCAGTTTTTTAATATAATTATATTATAGGAATTCTTCATGTTTATTATCTCTTGGATCCAACATTTATTGTCCCAGAGAAACAACTTTGCTTTTTTAACGAAAGTCAGTGGGAAAACAATTGATTTATCAAAAAACTTATACACAGCCAATTTTGCTATGAATTTGAGGATTTGGACTGTAAAGATAATCTTTATCTCTCTTTACTAATATATTAAACTGGACACTACATTATAAAGATCTTTTTTTTTTGCTTCTTATTTTTTCATAATGTTTTCATTAGATAAGCATGGATTTTCATGTAATTTAGTTTATTTCCATATTTTGGAAAATTACAATCAAGTTCAGGAATTCCTTTATCTTATAGGTGAAAAATTATATGAAATAAAAATTTTAGAAGAAACACATAAGCAAGAAATCAGTCGTCTACAAAAAAGATTACAGTGGTATGCCGAAAATCAGGAACTTCTGGATAAAGATGCAGTTCGGCTTAAAGAAGCAAATGAAGAAATTGAGAAGCTTAAACTTGAGGTAGTAAGATCATTCTAGAAAGTATTTCTGTGATGAAACCTTTTCAACAATTAGTTCTTCTTAGCCCTGTAAGTGTAATTGAGTCAACATCATAAACACTACTAGTGAAAATAGCTGGTTTGGGTTTTGGTTTGCTCTTAGATGTGTAGTCCATTTTAGATTGGACTGGAGAATAAATCTAGGCTCCTCACCATAACCCATTAGGTCCCTGAATTGTCTGAACCTTACCTGCTTCTCTGGCCTCATCTGTATGTGTCATACTCCACAATTCACTCTCCTGCAGCCACACCAAACCTCCCTCTGATTCTTGAACATGCCACACCTGTTCCACGGGTTGCCTTAGTCTAATTTACTCTGGCCTACTTTTTCCATGTCTCACTCCTCACTCAAGTCTCAGCTTCAGATTCTACTCCCCAGAAAAACCTTTTCTCATCTGCTCATCAAATGGAACTACCAGGCCTGCCCCATTCTGACCTTTCTTCCCGTTCTGTCACACTATTTTATGTTCTTCATAACACTTGTCATTCTCTAAAGTTATTTTATTTACTCATTGATATACTTTGTTAGCTTATCCTGTGTCTGCTCCACCGGAGTACAAGCACTGTGAAAGCAGGCTTATCTTGTCTGCCCTCCAGATCTCCAACACAGCACCCTATCTGGGAATTAATAAATAAATAAATGAATACATTATGTGTCTCCCATGGGGTATCTCTGGTGTGTTTTAAATAGGTTTCTCAACATTTTTTTTTTTTTTACTTATTAATAGGTTGAGAAGCTGAAAGCTGAGTCTGGAAATCCATCTATTCTGCAGAAGATACGTTTAAAAGAGAAAGCAGCTGATGCCAAAAAAATTCAGGATCTAGAGCGACAAGTATGTGTTCAGGGTAAATTTTCAGTAAGGCGTTTTATATACAGTACATTTTTGTTTCCTCTTGTTTCCGTAGTTCCTACAAAATATAATTGACCTGAAAATTCTTGTTTTTATTCATTTATTTTAATATAGAACTGCCTTTTAAATACTTGATATGCAGTATTTAAAGTGACAACAATAAAAGTAGTAAACAAAATCATTTTATATAAGTCTGTGGCTTTCTGCATAAAGAATGTGTAGGCTGTTGTGCCTCATTGGATGGTAACCTGTAGATAAAAGGTTATTGTGCATTCTAGCTCTATTAGACATCTAGAAACCAGCAGCATTTTAAAACTCTGGGTATACAGTTAGGATTCCTTCTCCTGATGAAAGTTTGATGAGAAAGGAGTACAGGAAAGGAGATCCTTGAGTTGGGAGCATGTTAGAAGTGCTCGGGAAGTGTTGCGAAACACCCTGGAAATAGAACATTTAGCCTTCCAAAAAGCTGGCCTTAATTTTGAGTTCTTGGTTGCTGTCAAGCTTCAAAATATTCATTTCATGGTCTGTGTAGCTGGAAGACCTTTTCAAAAATCATATAGTGATGCTGATTAGGATAAAGATGTTTTTTTCGTTGAAGTAGTTGTTTTGTGAGGAGGGTGGATATTAACTTTCTCCTTCTGTTTTTAAAACTCTGTAATGTAACATTTATATTCATAGCTCAATATTAAAGTAAGAATTTCCACTCTGTTCATAAGGGAGCCTGAATTTGTAGTCAAGTCATGACCCTTAAACTATGGCTATTATTCCATCACAAACCCAAAGCTGTGAGGTCATCACTGGGCTGAATATTATCCCAGTTTTATGAGAGAAGGAAAACTAAGCAAAAAATTAAGTTCATTACTTTTACGGGACCAGTTCTTATATTAAAAGGTATGATTTGGTGGTTGGGCTCAGTAGCCAGGAAAGGAATGGACAGAGGTGTTTTGAAGAGCTACAAATTTTCTGAAATAACTAGTCCAGAATTGCTTGGCTATTTTTCAGTACTTAAGATTTAAATTAGCTAATGTAGATGAAGCCATCCAGAATTGTGAGGGAGAAAGACCAAAGAAACTTCTCCACCTGATGACTTTAAGAGAAATAATGTAGAACTAAATGTATCAGAATGAAAAACTGAAGCATGCTTAAAAGCAAAATTAAGACTTGAAATAATGATCCATATTGATGAGAAATATAGCACTTTATACAAGTTACCTTTCTTTTTTATTAATGGTTTCATTAAAAGTTCATTGGTTTGCCATTTTAAACTATATCTTTCTAAAATATTGCTCATTAATAATATTTTGTATATTTTGCTGCATGTACAGTTCACATCTTATTCTGTTCCCATGAATATTTACAGCCTAATGATTTTAAAACTTGACATACATTGTAAAGTCAAGGTATATCACAGTAGATTCAGAATCATTTTGGAGCCATATCTGAAATAGATCAGTTGTAGCATAATTAGTAATAATTAATAATCCCCTTTTCTAAATAGTACATAAGTAAAAATGGGGCTAACTGATTAGATCTGTGTTATAATGATAATTTCAGATCATGTGCAGTTTTTTATTCATGCTTTTATTTAATGAAATATTCCATAGTTTAATCTTCAGTGAGCATTCTTAAAAATGCATTTACTTAGTATGAGAGCCACACTGGTCTCAGTGACCAAAGGATAATATTAAAAAGCAAAACTAAAGAAAATATAAATAAAATCTAGGTTTGCCCCCCAAAAAATAACAGACATTTAAGAAGTCAAAATCAGATTAAAACATTTCTTAAATTTTTTAGTGAAAGCATTAATTTTAAATAATGTTAAAAACCATTTTTAAAGATTGAGATCTTCTTCAATATACATGATGTGTTTTGTGTATGTATATACTTTTATATGCTTAGATCTACTCAAATAACTAGATTTTTAGTACCAGAGAAAGCAAAGCTTTGAAAATGTTGCAGATGAAATTATCAATATTTGTATCTTGATATATTTCAGTTTATGGTACATATATGCATGTGCAAGCAGTATTCATGAATGGAAATATTTGCTTTTAACTTTGCAAATGATGAGATCCTTGAATACTTAACATGAACAATATTCAATCTATAAACAGGATTTTGAGCACCATCAACACATCGTGCCTTAGGAAAGGTAGTTTTCAAGACCAGATCATAATAAAAGCTAATGTTATCAAGCCCTTACAGTAAACTGGGCATTCTACTAAGCACTTTACCAGGATAAATGTCATCTGATCCTCACTTAAATGTATCCGTGCCATGAAATTGGCATTGTTGTCATTCCCACCTTATCACTGAGGGAAAGGAGATTTAGACTGAGGAGTTGACATAGGTCATAAAACTGGGTGGCACAGTTTTAACTCCAGACATGCCCTAAGCACTGCACTAGACCACCTCTCGTGTGCTATTTTATTGTGTTGTCTGCTCAGAGGATAGAAGACTGCGCAACAAAGAATTTCGTGCTTTAATATGTTTTTCTAAGATATCTTAACCATAATACCTTTAAAAAACACAAGTATACACACATGCACATATATAATACCAAGCTCCAGTTTCTGTAGGCCTTGGCACTGTTTTGTCTTAAAGACGATAAAACATGTTACTGTTAATAAACCAAATGAAAAGTAGTCTTTTGTGAAGACTTAAATATTATCTAATCCTCCTTCCTTTCTAATTGAAAGAAGTAACTTTAAGATAGAGCAAACTTCATTTGGAAGAGGACATCTTCAGGAGGGATGAGGTCGGGTGGTAATTGTTGCAAGTAGGGGCAGGTACTTAGGAAGCTATGTGTTCATTGCAAAATTCTGTACATTCATGTGCATATAAGTCATTTTTCAATCAATAGAGAGTATAAACATGATCATCAGAGGGAGTCTGTGGAAAAAAGGAAAGAGCATTGTCCTCAGAAAGATTGGCTATTACTAGTACAATAAAAGTCCAAGATCAATTTCAAATAAATGTAAGAGGATTTCTATAAATTAACTAGTACTAAACTAGACATTATATTATAGGGTTTTAAAATCAGATCATCTAGAGATATAAAATTTGAAATTAATTTGTGTTTTTATACATTTAATTCAGTCTTAAGATGTGATATAAACATCTCTTTGAAATCTAGACATGACTGATAGAACATAATCTAAACTTATACATCAAATTGCTTGATTTTAATATATTTGTGACCTTACATATATGCAAAAATATTTTAAAAGGTTAAGGAAATGGAAGGAATTCTAAAGAGAAGATACCCCAATTCTTTACCTGCTTTAATATTGGCTGCATCAGCAGCTGGTGATACAGTGGATAGAGGTACAGTGGACTTTATGGAAAAAAGGATAAAAAAACTAGAGGCTGATTTGGAGGGCAGAGATGAAGAAGCAAAGAAAAGCCTTCGGACCATGGAACAACAGTTCCAGAAAATGAAGGTAAGCACCAGCTAGACCCTTGAGGTCTAAGTACAGGGGGCACTGGGCACTACTCAGGTCTCGTTTTGACAAATTACTAAACATCCTTCCCTATAAAACATTTACCATGAGTGTCAACAGATGCAAAAGAAACCAAGACTCATCCTATCTTTTTTGTTCTCCTTCAGCAACTTTTCTTTTTGTTTCAAGCACGGAAAATCAAGCATAGGGCCCCCTCTCAGTGATATTAGGATTAAGCAGAAATTAGGTCATGAAAAGGCAGAGTAAAATACCTCTGATATATATTCAATAAAAAATCATTTTTTTAATTACCATGGTTTAAATACTTTTTTGAAATTTCCCTAGACAAAGGAGAATGGAATAAGACAGAAGAATGTCTTGGCGTTTGAGCCGGGGGCCAGATAATACTTGCTGAAATGTCTTACTTTGAGTTTTCTGATCCTTCATGAGGAATGAAGTTGAAAATAAAAGTGCTAGGATGACCAAGTATGAAGAAGATGTGATATTTCACTTTTAAAAATTTATTGAGCACACAGTTTCTTTGGTATTTCATGATAGATGCTTTCACGGACATTTTAGTTTATTCTGCATCATCTTTCAGTCACTGGTGAGAAACAGAGATTGCTACCCTGCTTTATAGACGAGGGAACAGAGATGCTCCCAATTGAACATCTTGCCCGAGGTGCTGCTGCTGGTGAGCAATAGAACAAAGCCTCAGATCCCAGGCCACGCTGCTTCTAGGAAGCAGATCTCATTCTCCACAGATTTCTACCCTGAGAGAAGCAACGGACGTTAGAATATTAGATTCCAGAAACAATAACGGTTGAAAGCCTGGAAGTACATTGGCCTGCTGGTTAATTTAAGGTGCTGTCAAGGAAGTTGGTTTACTTGATTCCACCCTCTTTTTCACATCTCTCAGCCCTCTACCTGGTTCTCTTTCTTCTCTCACTCTCCTAACTTCCAAGGTGGACTTCTTTTTTAACCACTCAGTTTTCAAACATGCTTAACCTTCCTCGCTTCCTGCTCCAGTTCACCCATCTCTTTCTCCACTCCTCCTCTCACACAAATCTGAGGAGATGACACAGTTTGGACAATAGGGCTGTCACAGGTGTGTAGGTGTCTGGTCTCGAGAATTCTCTCAGTGCTACTTGGCAAGCCTCTTGCTGTAGCTAATCAGTTTCTTCTGTTTCCCTAAACCTTCATTCTAGACCTCCTTCCTTCGAGTTCATCTGACCCCACACTACTTTTCACAGACTGCCTCGTATCCAAAGGAGACTGCAGTGCAATGGGAGGCAGACCAGCCTTCCGTTCAGCCCGTTACACCGTTAGGGCTTCATGACTTTGCACTAAGTACTTCAGCTCTCTGAGTCTCCCCCTCCTCATATGGAGAAGAGATAATAACTGATTTAGAGCCAATTATGCCACTTTTACTCCCAAATTTCTTTCAGTTCCTCTGTGCCTTTTTATCACCATGTCACTCTACAGCCGTTATTAATAAAGAATTAATAATAACTGTTGTAATCTACTGACTACACATACCCACTTCACTCCATCCTCTAATCAGCTCTTGACAATAAAGCCAAAATTATATTTCCATATCCTTCTGTCTTATACACATACACACCTTTATTTATATCCCTCAATAACTGCCTCAATAATAAATTCTTCAATAAATGGCCTGTAATTCCACGTATGGTCAGACCCCTCTCACTGTCCAGTGTGTTCTCCCACAATGCTTTCTCTGTCCCTTTATACTAACATGTTTCTCCTACTTGCCGTGTTTCCTGCCATGTTGGCAGACTCTTGCCTCTGACTGGTGTGCTCTCCCCCCCCCCCTCAATTCACAGTTAAGTTGTTCCTGTCCTTCAGCTCTCAATCCAGGCGTTGCTACCCCAGTGAGACCTTCATGGACTCCCTGGTAGACAAATTCTGTCACTGGCACTCTAGTCCCACATGTTTCTCCATTGTATCCATCACATTTCCAGCCATTTTGATTGGATCATGAATTATCACTCTCCCCATCTAGCTTCTGGACTTCACGATGGCTGGGACTCTTCTGGTTTAACTCACCATTGTGTTCCATTATTCAGCAACGTACCTGACACAGAGCAAATGCTAAAATATTTTGCTTAATCCCTAATAGGATATTGGAGGATCAAAAGGCAATGTATATGTAAAGCCCTACTGCCTTGCCTGGAGTGTAGCAAGCATTCAGTAAATGATTATAATAATTACAACTAGGATTAGCATCCCACTGACCAAATAGAGGCATGAATTCCCACCCCTTCCCCTTTTTTATATAGCTAAATCTACCCAACATGACTTTTTTCTCTTTGCAGTTCCCTGCCCCATCCCCCTCCTGTCCCTGCTCATTCTGTCACTTCTTCCCTACCATTTCTGGTCCCCAGTACACGCCAAGCATTAGATTGCCTTGATATGTATTCTTCCTATTTCCAAAATGCCCCTGCTTTCACTTATCCTCAAATTCACACTCCTCTCTCAAGTCCAAACCTAAATGTGTTCCCTCTCCTGCAGCCTTCCCACCTTTTCTCAGGCCTCCAGACACACTGTGGCACCTCGTTCCCATTGCACATACTCATAGGCCCATTATCACAGTTGTCATAGGACAGTGAAACTTGCCATGCCACTCTGCTGACCAGGCTGTGAACTGTTTGAAGGCTACACTTCTTTATCTTTAGAATCTGGCACAGTGCCTGGCACACAGCAGTAGCTCAATAAATACTCACTGAGTGCATGATCAAACACTGTAGTGCCTTCCTCTGCAGAGGAACCTATCTATATAGGTTATTTTGTTTGTAATATTAAAGCTCCAGTATAACAAATCCAAGCTGATTTATTCTTTATGAGTTTCCTAAATTGATATTAGGACCTTGAAAAAGTACTATTTCTTAAAGATTTCAGTGCCCCCAATTGCTTTCCCTATTTCTCCTGAAAGTGTACTGCTTGTTGATTTGCATAGAGAAGGGTACACAATAATAAGTTGAGCTTTGATGCTTAAAATCAGTTTTGGGGTGTACAGAAACATGTAATTTTTGTTTATAAAGAAACACATTAATTGTGAAATTAGAACATACTGAGGAAATAAAACGTTATGCCCTTTCAAGATTAGGACTTTGGGACATGTGACTGACTCAGAGAACTCAAGAGTTGGCAGCATCAGAATATGTACTGAGTTTCTGAACGTAGGAATAGGGAGGACCCAGTAGAACGCAGGGCTTCAGGAACGAATGACGTACTTAGCAGTGGTTTTGACTTGCCCCGATTCTTGTCCTCAGATTCAGTATGAACAGAGACTAGAGGAGCAGGAGCAACTACTTGCCTGCAGATTAAAGGAGGCATCGCAGAACCACTCTGACAGCTCCTGCAGGGTTGAAGCACTAGAGAAGGAGCTCAGCGACATCAAGGAAGCCCATCAAATCACCATAAGGAAACTTGAAGCTGAGATAGACACTCTTAAACATCAAAATGCCGAATTGGAACTCAAGAAAAATGAGAAAGAGGATAAAGATTTCCAGTCTATAGAATTCCAGATAGAACAGGCTCATGCTAAAGCTAAGCTGGTGAGACTTAACGAGGAGCTGGCTGCAAAGGGAAGAGAAATACAAGACCTTTCGAAAACCGTGGAGAGGCTGCAGAAGGAGAGAAGGATGATGCTGTCTAATCAGAACTCTAAGGGTAGAGAAGAAGTGACTGCAAAAAGAGTGAAGAAAGATGGCTTGCCTTCAGGTAAAGGAAGTGCTATCCCTGGAACCCTGGATGGCAAACTTTACCAACCACATACTTTTACTGATTCCCATGTTTCAGAGGCTTTACAAGAAAACTGCAGATTGAAAAATGAACTGGAGAGATTAATTGTGGAGAGGAATGAGCTGAAGATGAAATCTGAAGCTGCAGTGAGCCAATTTGAAAATTCCATGAGAAGGTAAAATGTGAATCTGGAATTATACGGGGGACATACAGAGATAAAAATGTCAAAATTATAAGATGTATTTCCTCTGGTAATTAGTTTTAACCTGAACTAAATTCATTACCAAATTTGAAGAAATTGTTTTACGTTGCCAAACATAGATCACTTTCAGAATAGGATCCTCTTCCTGTTGGAAGCCCAGATTCTGATAAACCTGAATCTCCATGTCAACCCCATCCATGTCCTTGGGCTGACAAATCCTGTCTTTCCACCTGTTTATCTAGGTAGTATTAATAAGCTGACCCACTGGGTCTTCTTGCCAATGAATGTCATCAGCCGACTGTAGAAAACAGTTATTACTAAAACTAGTTGAACAGGGGTGCCTGGGTGGCTCAGTTGGTTAAGCGTCTGACTCTTGATTTTGGCTCAGGTCATGATGTCAGGGTCATGATCAAACCCTGTGTCTGCACTGAGTATAGAGCCTGCTTAAGATTCTCTGGGGCGCTTGGGTAGCTCAGTCAGTCAGACATCCAGCTCTTGGTTTCAGCTTGGGTCATAATGTCATGGGTCTGAGCCCTGTGTCATGTTCTGCGCTCAGCAGGAAATCCGCTTGAGTTTCTCTCCCTTGGCCCCTCCCTCCTTTCCCCACTCATGCAGTCGCTCTCTCCCTCTCTCTCTAAAATAAATAAGTCTTTGAAAAAACAAACTAGTTGACATTCTAAGAGGAAAAGGTCCTCTTTTCCAAAGTGACTCTTCAAATTAATCTAGTGCTCACATCCATTCTTGCCTTGAAGAACTTTCGTGCTCATCCCTTTCCTTCTTAGAATCACTAGGTACTGTCTACTCTCTCTTTCCGAGCCTTCTGACAGGCTCAGATCTTTTTCACTCATCAAACCAAGTCCTGGTCCTCTTTCTGTCAGTACCAGTTTTCCACAAGTAGCCTCTTATTTGCACTCACTTCCTCTTAACCGGGGCGCTCATCTTCACCACTCTTCTCTTTTTTTTTCTTTTTTTTTTTTTAAGATTTTATTTATTTGTTTGACAGAAACACATCTAGAGAGGGAACACAAGCAGGGGGAGTGAGAGAGGGAGAAGAGGCTTCCTTCTGAGCAGGGAGCCTGATGTGGGGCTCAATCCTGGAACTCCAGGATCATGACCTGAGCCGAAGGCAGACGCTTAACTGACTGAGCCACCCAGGTGTCCCCACCACTCTTTTCAATCTCATCTCTCAATGGTGCTCTTCCCTGGTCCAGGGATGTTGTCTCTATTCTCATTTTCCTTTACATTGTTGACTTTCCTGAAATATGGGTGTCCCCCTTAACCTCCATGATGGACACCTCTGACTAACCTCCTCTTCCATGTCTTTTAACTACCCATTACTCCTTTTCATTCTCCTTCCTCAAAAATCAGACTTCTTCCAGGGTTCATTTTCAGCTTTCTGTTTATTCTCTGTTCTTTCTCCGTTGCTAAATCATCCATTCTTGTGGCTTCTACAAACCATGACTCCAACTTACTTTTCGAGGCTTGTTCTCTTCCCTGAGCACAGATATTAAATCTACCATTTTCTGGATTTTTCCTCTTGGAATCAGTAGTATCTCAAATTCCATTTTTACCTATAAACTAGCGCCCCCTCACAACTTTCCCATCTCTGTCTATGACCACGTTTTTTCAGGTGCCAAGTCCGGCTTTACCGCCTTTATTTCTTGGGCTCACAGTTTTATGGAGTGCTTCCTTATAAATTCGTCTCCTTTTGCTTTCTACCTTACCTGGGTTTACTAGACAGCTTTCCCACCCGAATCTCCCTGATTTTAGTTTCTGTCTCCCCGTCATTTCGCTTACAAACCATTAATATTCCTTATATATTCCTGTATCTGAGTTACACTGTCCTCCACTAACTCCCACTTCCTAACGTATCAAGACTAAATTATTCTACGTGGCTTGCCAAGTGCCAAGACCTTCTCTGTGGGCCTGACTTGCTGAATAGACTAGACGTCTTTGCTGCCTTTCACTCATCCATGCTTCAAGTACTATCTCTTCCACAAAATAGTTCCTAGAGCCTCCCAGGAAATTTCCTGCTCCTGGCTCCTCTATAACTTATGTACCAAATATCAATATTAAGTACCAAGAAAACAGTAGTCAGGGGCGCCTGGGTGGCTCAGTGGTTACTGCCTTTGCTCAGGTCATGATCCTGGAGTCCCTGGATCGAGCCCCGCATCTGGCAGCCTGCTCGGCGGTAAGCATGCTTCTCCCTCTCTCACTCCTGTTGTTTGTGTTCCTTCTCTGGCTGTTTCTCTCTGTCAAATAAATAAAATCTTTAAAAAAAGAAAAGAAGAAACATTAGTCATACACTGCCTTATAACTCCTTGAGAAATGATAGATTATTCTTCTTTCGCAACCTGGCATAGGAGCACAATGAGCTTCACGAGCACCTAGATGGATGCGTATCGATTGATTGGCAGCTATGTCTGATTGAGTCATCCTGGTAACTGTAAATGCTTCCAAATTGAAACCTTGTTTCTTGAGTCCTGAATGTGATAGTAGAAGTGAAGCTGTTTGGAAAGAATTACATGTTTTTTGGAAATAATTTAAAATTGTAGTTTTTCTTCTACATTTTCCTATACATATTTAGTGTTGTTAATCTGTTTTTCAGATAGTCCTGGGCCTGAGAAGCAAGGAGTAACCTTTCCCAATCTCAGATTAGGCTATTTTGTTGTTGTTGTTCATTTGTTTTTTACCTAAGTGCTTTAGGTTTTTATGCTTTTCCAAGGACCCTGATCACACCCTTTCCATGAGGAAATACTCATCTAGTCAGATAAGCAACTGAAAAATTTGTCTATAGTTTGGGAATTGCCATACTAATATGTACCAACAGAGATTTATCAGTATCCGCTTTGAGTAAAATCCAGTCAATTTTTAATAACTTTTCCAATAAGAGAGAAAATGTTTATCTGTAAGAAACGTATCAAGTGTTTATCACTTATCAGAACTTTGTCACTTATTAAACTGTCTCTGAATGAATAAATTTTGTGACAGAGACAAATCAGTAGTCTCTCACACTTAACAAGTCAAAACAGATTAAGTACAGGTTACATGGGGTCCTAAAGAATTACCGTGAAGATTATTTTATTTTTATGACACAGCAGCTAGCCCTGGAGTCCTATGTATGGACCAAAAACTGGTGAATGTTGCCTAGAGAAAAAGCTTTGGAGATTGTAAAAGGAACTGTGATTATCAAAATAAGAATCTGGGCAAAAATCTGAGTTTTTCTTAAAAGATAAAATATGAGGCTCTTGCTTTAAATCCAGACAGAACATTTAGAACCTTTGATTCTATCAGGAAGTACAGGCCCAGGGGCGTTGATGAAAGGCCCAGACTTTGAGCTTCAACTCTGCCGGGCTTGAACCCCAGCTCTGCAATTTACTAATGAACTCTAGAGATATCACTTTACTTAAACTCAGGTTTGCCTTTACAGAAGTCAGTGAACAATATTGCATGGTTGAAAGATCTCACAGGCAATCCTGTCTAAAGCACCTGTCAGGGTGCCGTACTGTACTCTCTCTCCCTTTGTTTAATTTCCAGACTTCGTACATTAGTTTTGTGCTAACTGCATTGAAGAGCTGTTTTTATGTGTGATTTTCTTTGATTTGCTCTGCAGGGTCAAGGAAGACACTGCAGCACACATTGCATCTCTCAAAGCATCTCATCAGAGGGAAGTAGAGAAACTCCTTTGCCAAAATGCAGTAGAAAATTCTTCTTCCAAAGTGGCTGAACTAAATCGTAAAATAGCAACTCAAGAGGTAGATGACTTTAACATGCTTTCTTTGGCTTTAAAATTATTTTTTTCAGGGCTGTTAACATTATTTTAGAAATACTTTAACTTTGCTTTTTGATAGAAATGAGATATTATTGATTTAATTGTTTTTTTATTGGAGAGGATGCCTTTACCATGCATTTATAAATGAGGGGTTTCAGTTTTGTCCCAACACTTCTCAAATAGCTCTTCTAAGGCAATTGTAAGCAATGGTAGAAGGAATGGTAGAATCACATTGTATGATTGAGACCTGAGTACTTGAACTTGAATGATGAACCATCTCCCTCTGCCCAAGTCCTAGCTGACAAGTAATTATCCTAGTCGTTCTTGCCCAATTACCTTTCATTTATTTAACAAATAATGATTCAAGGTCTGTAGACAGGCAGGGGATAAAATAATCAACAGAGAGATACACACAGCTATAGCCATCATGAAGTATAGTCTTCTTAGAATTATGACAAAGTATGCTGAAAGTTTGTCCATGTTTCTTCAAAAAAGTGTATCTTCTTGGTTAGTGTGTACATCTACATGGAATATCCACGAATATCTACTATGTGGCCCATTTTCTGTGGTGTTAGAAAATTGAAAAAACAGCTGAGAGAGAATTTGTATCTATATCCGCCCCCCAAAAGAAAAAGGAAGCAAAGATGGCAAAAATGTTAGCAGTTGATAAATCAAATTGAAGAGTATATAAATGTCCATTGTGCTCTCTTCTCTCGGTTTAAATTTTAAAAAACAAGCTGAGGGGGGACATCAGGAAATGATTTTACCACCTCTCCTATCAATAATTATTTAATAGCATCTTGATTAAAAACAAATCACTCAGGGGCACCTAGGTAGCTCAATCAGTTAAGCATCAGACTCTTGATCTCAGCTCAGGTCTTGATCTGGGGTAATGATTTGGGGCCCTGCCCAGCATGGAGCCCACTTAAACTTCCCCAGCTGAGCAATTTTGTTTGTTTGTTTGTTTGTTTGTAGGGCAAGATATTGGGTATTATGACATTATTATACATTATCTCAGGCCTTAAAATGCTATTCTGGTTTTGTGAGAAGATACTCTTATGAGGAGATGCATGTTGAAGTATTTGGGGTATTTAAGGGTGAAGTGTAATGAGGTCTATAATTTAAATTCATATACTCTAGAAACAAAGAATTTTGTCTATTTTAATATTTCAATGAGAAAGATTTAGAGAGCTTTTCAAAGGTAGTCATCATACAGCAGTTGCAGATAACTTCTCTGGCTTTTACCCCCCGCAGGAGTGAGTGTCAGTGGTCAGTATAAACACGAGAGCAGTCAGTGTGTAGCTGGGAGAGGTGGGTAAAGTGGTATCATTGCACCATACATTGGTGTCACTTTCCAAGTGTTCTAAATGTGATACCATAAATCAGCAGTTAAATGGAAGTCAGCATAATCTGACAGAAACAGTAAAAGTAAGGCCTTAGAGGTAAGAAATGCACATTTTCACTAAGTTTTCAGTTTCTTGATGAAAGTATTTATGTATTTCAGTTTGCCAAAAATGCGTGACGTTTCTTTCATGCAAATACTAGGCTTGTGCTATCTTTATTTTGTCAGTAGCTCCTTAATTAAAAACTATTATCCTACTTAATCACGAAGTAATAAAGATAATATTGGCTACTTTCTTCAAAATGCTTAGACTTCTATAATAGAGATTTATTTTAAACAGTGTTTTTCAGGTCTCCAGAAGAAAAGTACTAGAGATAAATAAGCCAATTAGTTATATAGTCATTGACTTATATGTGATGCTTTGTATTAAATATTGAAACAAAAATCATGAGTGTATTCAATGAGCTTAATTAATCTAGTTTTGTGACAAGATACCTGTGGCAGTTTATTTCCATGTTAGAATTTGGTAATTTTAAAATATTGGGAATTTTTTTTTAGTTACAAAAGTCATTAGTTGGTTTTATTTTTCAAATAATGTTTGAGGAAGAGCTCTCTTAACTCAGCACTTCTAACATAATTTCCTAGGTACTTCTAAAACATTTCCAAAGTCAAGTTAATGAGCTTCAGGGTAAACAAGAGTCTCTTGTAGTTTCTCAAGTTCGAGAAGAAATCCTACAGAAAGAGGTAAGAAATTAGAAAAATATTGGACTAACAAATGTTTCTTAGCCATTTCAATCATATTAATTCTGTGTAATTTTTTTAACAAATATGCAAGTAGAAATAACCTGAAAATACTTATCACATGTCAAAAAATATTAATAACTTGTTTATGGTTAGTCTGCTTTCCCCAGATGAAACTCTCAAATGTTAAGTTTCTTACATATTTGATGTTGAGATTTTTCTGGGCAGTAAGGAAATAGAGGGGTATTTGGGTCTTTTGATTTTTTTTTAGGAGATAAAATTGGATGGTTAGGGCCATTTCTGCATTAAGTACCAATGCTATCTAATTTGGTTAAGAAATAGATAAAGCAGTCATTATAGTCATGTTGGATCCCCAGTGACAATATCGTAGGAAATAGAGGTCTTTCAGGAAACTCACCAATTTTTATTACTCTAAGATCTTTTTGGTTCTATGAATTATAAAAAAAAGAAACTGTGCATTCTGTTCTTTGAAGCATATACACCATTTTTAATTCAAGAATTTATTAAACCATAGAAGCAGAACATACATACAACGAATGGCATTATGAAAGGATTAATGTTAAAATGCTCCACAATTACGTAAATATCTATAAAAAGTCTTGTTTCAGTTATTGAAAGGCTATAGTTCAGCATATGTGCCTTCTTTCCAGTGTTTAAGATGTGCATAAACAATTGCATAAGCAGTAATTTAACAGAACTTCACCAATCTAAAGTAAACTTTGGGAGAAAAGCAATAAAAGGAAGTATATTCTAGTGCTTGCAAGATAAAGGTCAGTTTTAGTCAAGTTACAGTGCTCCTAGTTTAAGAATAGCTAAACTATTTCGAAAATAAAAAAGATGCTACATGTGATTTTGAAGCCTATTTACTGAAAAACTAAGTAAAACACTCCTTCTGTTTAATAAAATAAAGACAATCTGCCTTTTTAATGTATAGTCATTTATGATAGTTGTTTTAACAGGGCTTATTTATTCCCACTACTGATAACCTTCCCAGGGCCCTCAAAGGGATCTTCTCTCAGGCTGGCAGGAATAGTTCATTTTCCCAGCCCTGCAGGAGCTCCCAGGGTGCCATTGCCACTGGCTTCGAGCTGCCTCTGGGCAGCCAGTGAGGCAGTCTTAGTGTTCATGCGGTATGTTTCCCATCCTTCACGAATCACAGTCCTGCAGTGCTATTAGCTGGAGTTTAAAAACAGTTTCGTATGCCGTCTGGTTTTTTGGTTGTTTAAGAAAGATGAGTAAATCTCAGTCTCTTTCTGACCATAAGAAAAAGCACAACACGGTTTTTAACAGTAGCAAATTCTGCTTTGTCTTGTTATTCTATCTCTATAGAAAAAACAGTGGTCTAAAAGTTTCCAACACAGTTCAAGACATTGGGAAGTGAACCATTGCTAGTCATGAAAACCTGAAAAGATTTTTCTAATTTCTGCATTTTGTTCCCTGCCTATGTTACCTAAAGTACTGTTAAACTCCATCTCCTTAAAATCTTGTCTGCTGCAATAGGCTGAAAACATTACCAAGCCTCTAGTGTGTATTCATCCAGTTGATGCTAACTCAGGCATGTACCCTCAAATATTTTTTTGAAATATTATAATGAAAAAGGTAATCTTTCATGTTTTAGCATTCCTCATAGATTTCCAGTCTTATTTTTCCACTCACTGTTGATTCCAGCAATTTATTTCTTTGTACTCTGAAGTTGAAGAGAAAGGATGTAAATCTTTATTCAGACTCCTTAAAAGAGAATTGCTATTATTGCTTGTTTCCATGTTTTGCAGTTAGCATATACATTTTATTGGTCATAGTTTCTTTTTCATCAGTAGGATTTTGTTTTGTTCTTAGCCGTATAGTCTATACAAATTTTAGAAACCATTCAAGAGTGACCTCTTATGTGAACCCAATGACTACTATAGTGACTCCTAAAAAGTATCAAAATTCTTATTGTAATTTGTGCCAAATATTCTAAAGATAGCTGCTTTTACTTTATGAATGAATAGTAGGAATGATTTGAGGAGTTATAAGATCTGGGTTGGGGGGTTATAAGATTTGGGTTTAAATTCTTCAACATGTGAGTGTTCTGGTGGCAAGTCATGTAAATATTTAGAGTCATACAGTGACTGTAGGCAAACTTGGTACTCTGGATATAAACCAGGAAACAGCAAGGCACCAGCAGGCATTTCACTCCTTGGGGTGAGTAGATCCCACAGCAGTCCACACAGCTGTCCTGGGGACAGCACAGGTGCACGGGAATAAGACTCATAGCTGGCAGTTGGAGGAACCGCCCAGGCTTAGACTCTGCACACTCTGCAAGAACCAGAGTCTCTTATAATAAGTCATACCCAGTGCAAGAGTCACTGCTCTCAGGAGAGCCCAGACCTACCACTTCCCACCAGGTATTTCAGTTCGTACAAAGTCCTCTAAGCCCAGGGATTTCCACCAGTCAGGCCTTACCACAAGTGGTGTCTGTTGATAACATCTACCTTTATCAAGAGAAAAAAAGCTAGAAAGTGAATTGAAGCCAAGGCCAGTTTCTCATGTGGAAGGAAGAATTACAATTACCTTTTACCCACAGCCATTTGCTAGTGTTTTAAAACTCTCTCAGTTTCAGGTTGTTTTCTTGGTTTTGTTTTTGTTTTTGTTTTTAACTATTAAATGAAATAAAATCTACTTGCTAGCTTTTAAAAAAGTTTTAGGTGTCAGG
The DNA here is from genome assembly GCA_004023965.1 of Spilogale gracilis. NCBI lineage: Eukaryota > Metazoa > Chordata > Mammalia > Carnivora > Mephitidae > Spilogale > Spilogale gracilis. The sequence continues at coordinate 20,871 of PITA01010616.1, forward strand.
CACTATCGATAGGCTTTTGGGATATAGAAATGAGTAGAACACCTAAACACCCTCAAAGGGCTTGCATTCTAATGGCTGGGACAGAAAAATAAACCGGTCCATATGGACTGTAAGGTTCCCCAGCTAACTTTCTTTGTATCAGAACTGACATGCCCACCTCCAAACCAGGTATTGCCAGGGGACAGTAGACAGCAGTAATGGGCTTAAAAATATAAGGTCAGTATCTCCTTCAGTTCTAGACCATATTAGAATCTAGACTCACTGGAATAAGTGTTCACAAGCACTGCATTCGTCCCAGCAATGTGGTCAGGAAAATGCATCATCTAGTTGCAGAGTAGGAAGGCACATGGGATAGTTGGAAGCACACAGACTCAAGTAGGTGATGTTCATTTAAAGGAGTAAAAATAGCAGTAATTTTATGGTTCAGTTTGAATTGAAATTTGTAGTTTGTAAGATTACTCACCAGCGTGTAAGAGGATAGAGTACATATGTCTTCTCTGGGAAGAGGTCTGTGGGCTGTACATGGATCATGTGAGTTCCCCTACCTGAGCCTCATTTTACTAGTGGTCAGTGATGTCTTCTCCTTTAGTAGGAAAGCATGTTGATCCGCCATTAGTAACATGATCTAGGAGAATCACTCTTTCACTTTAGTAAAATAATAAATGAGAAAGACAAGAATTTCATTCATTTAGGAATATATGCTTTTTATTGATGTTACATACTTCTATCCCTGTTGAGTATGGAATTATTGATAAATCATATTTAATATATTTTAATAAATATAATATTTTATATTAAATATTTAAGATTAAACACATTTTTGTACTAAGATTAATACATATTAGAGAAATGAGAAGGTATAAAATCACCCACGATCCCATTACCCAGAGCATATTTTGCTATATATTCTTCCAGATTTTATTCATATATAGATACAAATACTGTGAGGGTGTGTGTTCATGCCTTCTACACATGTAAAATGCATGTTTGTGTATGTATGTGCATATATGATTTTTAAAGGATATTTACCTAACAGTATATATAAATATATTCCCATGTTTTACTGAGATATAATTGATATACACTACTGTAGAAGTTTAAGGTATATAGTATGAAGACTTAACTTACATATATCATGAAATGATTACTACAGTAAGCTTAGTTATCATCCATAAAGAAAAAAATGATTTTTCTTACCTTATGAGAACTTAGGATTACTCTTCCCATATATATATACATACACACACCATGTGGTAGTGTTAACTATGGTCCTCATGCTGTACATTGCATCCCTACTATATTTTTCTTATAACTGGAAGTTTGTTCCTTTTTGATCACTTCATCCAATGCCCCTTTCTCCCACCCTTTCCTTGTCACCTCTGCTCACCACAAATCTGACCTTTTTCTATGAGTTTGGAGTCTTTCTCTCTTCTTTTTTTCCTTTTTAAGATTTCCACATATAAGTGAGATCATATGATGATTGTCTTTCTCTGACTTATTTCACTTAGCATAATACCCTCAGGTTTTAGCCATGTTATCACAATGGCATGATTTCCTTCCCTTTTTTGTGGCTGTATATTATCTCCTTATATGTGTGTATATATCACATCTTCTTTATCCATTCACCCATCAGTGGACACTCGAATTGCTTCCATGTCTTGGCTATTCTAAATAATGCTACTATGAGCATGGGGGTGCAAATATCGGTTTAGAATAGTTTTTTTCTTCAGGTAAGTACCCACATATGGAATCGCTGGATCATATGGTCATTTAATTTTTAATTTTTTAAGAACCCCCATATTGGTTTTCATAGTGGCTATACCAGTTTACAACCCACCAGCAACATAACACGGGTTCCCTTTTCTCCACATCCTCACCAGCATTTGCTGTCTCTTGTCTTTTTGATTCTAACCACTCTAACAAGTGTGAGGTGATACTGCAGTTTTGATTCGCATTTCCTTGATTAACGATGTTGAGCATCTTTTCATGTACCTATTGGCTATTTATATATCTTTGGAAAAAATGTCTGTGTGGGTCCTTTGCACATTTTTAATTGGATTATTTGGGAGGTTTTGCTATTATATAAATTCTTTTTTTTTTTTTATTTTATTTATTAGAGAGCATGAGTGGGATGAGGGGCAGAGAGAGAAGCAGACTCCTCGCCAAGCATGAAGCCCAATGCAGGGCTCAATCCCCAGACTCTGGAATCATGACCTGAGCTGAGGGCAGACATTTAACCAACTGAGCCACCAAAGGTGCCCTTATAAATTCTTTATATAGTTTGTATATTAACCCCTTTATACACACACACACACATACACACACCACACACACACACACACACACACACACACACACACACACACTATGCAAATATTTTTTCCATTCCACAGGTGTCTTTTCATTTTGTCAGTTCTTTTTCTGTACAGAAGTTTTACAGTTTAATATAGTCCCAACTTGTTTATTTTGTTGTTTGTGCTTTTGGTGTCATATCCAAAAACTTGTTGCCAAGACCCATGTCAGGGAGCTTTTCTGCTGTTTTCTTCTAGAAGTTTTCTGGGTTCAGGTCTTACATTTAAGTCTTTAATCCATTTAGGGTTAATTTTTGTGAGTGGTGGAAGATATATAGTTTCATTCTTTTACATGTGACTATTCAGTTTTCCCAGCACCATTAATTGAAGAGACTGTCTTTTCTCCACTGAGTACTCGTGGCTCTCTTGTCAAATATGACTGCGTGTCTATTTTTGTGCCAGTACCATACTGTTTTAATTACTGTAGCTTTATAATACAACTTGAAATCAAAAGTAGGATGCTTCCCACTCTTCTTTCTCAATATTCCACTGACTATTCAGGGTCTTTTGTTGTCCATGTAAGTTTTAGGATTGTTTATTACTATAAAAAATGCTGTTGGAAAAAAAAAATGCTGTTGGAATTTTGATAGAGATTGCATTACATCTCTATCTAGATGGTCTTGGGTAGTATGGACATTTTAACAGTATTAATTCTTATAATCCATATTTCTGGATATACGGATATATATAAGAATTAACACTTTACATTTATTTTGTATCTCCTTCAATTTCCATTATCAATGTCTTATAGATTTTGGTGTAGAAATCTTTCACTTCTTGTTTATGTGTATTTGTAAGTATTTTATTATTTATGGTACTTTTTAAATGGTATCATTTTCTCTTTCAGAGAATTCATTGCTAGTGTACAAAACACTACAGATATTTCATTTTGTATCCTGGAACTTTACTGCATTCATTGATTACATTTAACAGTTTTTTGGTGGAATCTTTATAATTTTCTGTATATAAAATCATTTCACCTGCAAACAGAGAGTTTTAATTCTTTACTATTCTGATGCCCTTTATTTCTTTTTCTTGCCTGATTGCTCTGGGTAGGGCTTCCAGTACTATAATGAATAGGAGTGAAGAGAGTGAGCACCCTTGTCTTGTTCATAGTCTTACTTAAAAAAAAAAAAAAAAAACTTTTAAGCTCTCACCAGTCAGGAATTCAGTGTGGGCTTATGCTATATTATTATTTGAAGTACATTCCTTCCATACCTAATTTAAGAGTTCTTATCATGAACAGATGTTAAATTTTATCAAATGGTTTTCCTGCATCTGTTGAGATGGTAATACAATTTTTTCTTCATTCATGATTTTATGTGATGTATTACACTGATTTTTGTATTTGAACCATCTTGCATCCCAGAGATAAATTCCACTAGATCATGGTGAATGATATTTTTAATGCACTCCTGAATTCAAACTGCTAGTATTTTATTGAGTGATTTTCCACTTATATTCATCAGAGACAGTGGCCCATAGTTGCTGATAGGGTCTTTAAAAAAAAAAAAATTAAGATTTTTAAGTAATCTCTACACCTAATGTGGGGCTCAAACTCACAACCTTGAGATCAAGAATTGTGTGTTCTACTGACTGAGCCTGCCAGGCACTCCTGATAATCCCTTTATCTGGCTTTGTTATTAGGGTAATGCTGGCCTGAGAAGGATTGGTATTAACTCAATGCTTGCTAAAATTCACTTATGAAGTCCTCTGGTCCTGTTTGGAGATTTTTTTACTTACTAGAATTCTCATTCACTTGACTATGTCAAGTAGTTCACTAGACCAGAATTTCCAGCTGGTATACTGTGGATGGGTTTCCTGGGGGCAGGGGGGGGGGGTCATAAAAATGTTGTCACATTACAAACTCAAAATCATTTTTCATTTATTAAGAAGTTTACAGATATTGAAGTGATATTTAACCATTATGTGTATGACTGTGCCAATCATCCCGATTAAAGTCTGCAAATTTGGGTTTGGTCACTGGTGATATCAGGGATGTCCCACATTTAGATATTTAGATTTGCTCTTGATTTAATTGGCTTGTATTTTCACATAATTGTATGGGGTTCAGGGTAGGGGGTGTTATGGGGTTTGTTTCTTTTGTTTTTGTAGTTTTATCAGTTTTTTATTAGGTTCTGAGTATTTCCATGGGAAACATGATTGAACTCTTTAATTTTAGCCATTTTCACTTGCTTGTTATTTTACCTTTTGATACTGACAAATTATCATAATTATGTGGTATAAAGAAAATACATTAGTTTCACCAAGCCTACTATAAAGATCTCTCAGCTTCCCTCTGTTTTACTCATGGGCACCATGAAAATAAGACCATTTTCTCTGTGGACCATGGTATGAAAAGGGAGGTATCACACTAGAATGTAACTTCCATGCAGATGGACTCATGTCTGTATCTTCAGGACCTAAGACAACATCCAGGACCGAAAGAATTCAGTGTATTATCTCAGAAAGAGGTTGAGGTCTTTCTTTGTGTTGGGTGCTGTACGGTGTAGGGTACTTGAAATGTATTATTTAACCCTAAAAGTAATCAACCTTGTTAAATACATTGGTATATTCAGTTTCACTAACAAAGTATCAAAGACAGTGCCCACCTTCATTTTGAATGCTATAATCAGCCTGGCATACATGGGAGGAGGTGGTCTAGTCACCTGGAACCTTTTGGATTATGAGGTCACTTCAGAGTTAGGATGAGCCAAAATGCAACCTTTAATTATTCTAACAACTCAAGATACATTTCTTATTAACAAGAAGCCTCTTCTCTAGAGATACTTTATACAAAGAAAATGCAATAAATATTCTTAAAACTACCTGGTAAAAAAATATTTTTCTTATCAGTTTTCATTTATTTCATACCTCAATTTTAAGATTACAAAACTGCTAGAAGAACTAAGAGAAGCCAGAGAAAACCATACACCAGAGATGAAACATTTCATGGGCTTAGAAAAGAAAATTAAACAGATGGAAATGAGACATCAGCAAAGAGAGCAGGAACTTCAACAGGTAAAGTAGTAAATTATATTTACATATTTGTATAGCTCTGCACTTTTAAGTACTTCCAATTTGCTTACTTCCTAAAGTATTTCATTGCATATTGATATTAAGAATAAAAATACAGCTTTTAAGAGCATATAAGACTTTAAATTTCAAATGCTTAAAGATTGGTTTGTCTTATCTCTGGAATAATAGAGAAACAAGTTGTTGATTTTTTTTTTAAAGATTTTGTTTATTTTAAAAAGAGAGAACACAAGCAGGGGAAGGAGCATAGGGGGAGAGAGAGGAGGAGGGGAAAGAATCTCAAATAGGTTCCAAGTTGAATATGGAGCCTGATGCATGGTTTTATCTCATGACCCAGAGATCACAACCTGAGCCCAAACCAAGAGTTGGATGCTTAACCAACTGTGCCACCCAGGTGCCCCTCATCTTCTTAATTATAGATGGTTGACTAAAAAGGGATTTCACCCTAGGAAGGAGTCTTTGAAAGCCATATTCAATAGTCATAAATGTTTGAAGAAGCAGAATTATATTAAAAGGTAATCATTTAAAATATATGCCCAGCACTAGTAATAACACAATTGCTCAACTTAACTACAAACAGATAATAGAAGTTAAAAATGAATGAGCTTTAGATCACATTAGACCACAAAATAAATTTCAGAATATTAATAAGATTGAAATCAAAGCAAGCATCTATTCCAACCATAAGGGTATGAAACTATAAATCAATTACAAAAATAAGTAAAACACATACATGGAAGCTAACCAAGGTGCTACTAAATAATCAATAGGTCAAGGAAGAAATCATAGAGGAAATTTTAAAATGCCTGGAGACATGTAACACAATATTCCAAAATCTTTTGGACACAACAAAAGCTGTTCTTTGCGGGAAATTTTTTATAGCTATACAGGCCTACCTCAAGAAACAAAAATGTCTCAAGGCACCTGAGTGGTTCAGTCGATTAAGTGCCTGCCTTTTGTCAGATCATGATCTCAGGGTCCTGGGATTGAGCCCTGCATTGGGCTCCATACTCAGCGGGGAGTCTACTTCTCCCTCTGTCTTTCCCCCCCACCCACTTGTGCTCACTATCTCTCAAATAGTAAAATCTTAAAAAAAAAAAAAAAAAAAATCTAAAAGGAAGAACAAAGCTCAAAGAGACGGAAGAGGGGTAGGACGAATAGGGTGGCTGGGTGATGGACATTGGGGAGGGTATGTGTGCTATGGTGCATGCTATGAATTGCATAAGACTGATGATTCAGGGGCGCCTGGGTGGCTCAGTTGGTTAAGCGACTGCCCTCGGCTCAGGTCATGATCCTGGAGACCCAGGATCGAGCCCCATATCGGGCTCCCTGCTCGGTGGGAAGCCTGCTTCTCCCTCTCTCACTCCCCCTGCTTGTGTTCCCTCTCTGGCTGTGTTTCTCTCTGTCAAATAAATAAAATCATTAAAAAAAAAAAAAAAAAAAGACTGATGATTCACAGACCTGTACCCCAGAAATAAATAATATATTATAATTACCAATAACAAAATTGGACTGGTAATCAAAAAACTACCAACAAAGAAAAGTCTAGGACCAGATGGCTTCAAATGTTGGAAGAATACACCTGTAAAGAAGAATTAAAAACAATCCTTTTCAAATTATCCAAAAAAAAAAAAAAAAGAACTGAAGAGGAGGGAATATTTTCAAAGTCATTTTATAAAGCTAGTATTATTACCCTGATACTAACAGCAAAGACACTACAAGAAAGAAGAAATCAGAGACTCTGTCCCTATCAACACCAATGCAGAAATCCTTACCAAAATATTAGCAAACTGAGTTCAAAACTACAATAAAAGGATCATTCACCACAATATAGGGGAATCCATTCCAGGGATGCAAGCATGGTTGAATATCTTCAAATCAACATGATATACCACATTAACAAAAACAAAAATCATACAATCTCAGCAGATGCAAAAAAGCATTTGACAAAGTTCAACATACATTCATGATAAAAATTCTCCACACACTGGCTAGAGAGGGAACATAACATAATAAAGGCTATATATACGACAAACGCACCGCTAACATGATGCTGCTCCATGGTGAAAAACAAAGCTTTTTCACAATCAGATACAAGGATGTCCACTCACCACTTTTACTCAAGACAGTACTGGAATTCATAGCCACAATAATCAGACAAGAAATAAAAAGTATGCGAATTGGTAAGGATGAAGTACAACTGTTACTATTTACAGATACCATGGTACTGTATATTGAAAACCCTAAAGATGCCACCAAAAATCAGAATAAATTAATTCAGTAAAGTTACAGCATACAGACATCTGTTGCATTTCTATATAATAAAAACTAGCAAAAAGACATTAAGAAGACAATCACTTTATAATTGCCTCAAAAAAAAAATACAATAGGTAGGAATAAATTTAACGTAAGAATTAAGACCTGTATTCTGATCATTCTAAGACCTCGATGAAAGAAATTGAAGGTGACACAATAAATTGAAAGATATACTAATACTCATGAATTGGAAGAATATGGTTCAGATGTTCATAGTACCCAAAGCAGGCTGCAGGTTCAGTGCAGTCCCCTCAAAATACCAATAGTCGCATTTTTCATAGAACTAGAGCAAATATTCCTAAAATTAATATGGAATCACAAAGGACCCCACTTAGCCAAAGCAGTCTTGAGAAGGAGCCAAGCTGGAGGTATGACACTCCCAGTTTTCCAGCTTGTACTACAAAGCAGTAGTAATAACAACATGGGACTGGTACAAAAGTAGACACACACATTAATGGAACAGAATAGAAAGCCCAGAAATAAATCAACACATATATGGTCAATTAATCTATGAGAAAGGAGTCAAGAATATACAATGAACATAAGACTGTCTCTTCAATAAATGTTGCTGGGAAAACTGAACAGCTGCTTGCAGAAGAATGAAAGTTGACCACTATCTTACACCATATAACAAAACAAAAAAATAAAAAACCCAAAGCACAACAACAAAAAACCTCAAAACAGATTAAAGACCTAAATGCAAGACCTGAAACCATAAAACTATGAAAAAACAAACAGTAAACTCTCGGAATCAGTCTTGGCAATTTTTTTTTTTTTTTGGATATGTCTCCTCAGACAAGAAGAACAAAGCAAAAATAAACAATTGTACTAAAACTAAAATTATTTTCTTAAGATTTTATTTATTTGACAGAGAGAGGGACAGCAAAAGAAAACACAAGAAAGTGGAGTGAGAGAGGGAGAAGCAAGCTCCCCACTAAGGGGCTCGATCCCAGGACCCTGAGATCATGACCTGAGCTGAAGGCAGATGCTTAATGACTGAGCCATCCAGGCGCCCCAAACTAAAAAGCTTTTGCACAGCAAAGGAAACCAATAAAATGAAAAGGAAACGTACTAAATGTGAGAAGGTATTTGCAAGAACTCATGACTCAGTGTCAAAAAGAAATCTAATTTAAAAATGGGCAGTGGACCTGCATATTTTTACAAAGACATACAGATGACCAACAGACATAAAAAGATGCTCAACATCAATAATCATCAGGGAAATACAAATCAAAACCACAATGACATATCACCTCACACCTGTTAGAATCGATAGTATTAAAAGAATACAAGAAATAGCAGGTGTTGGTGAAGATGTGGAGAGAAGGAAACCCTCATTTGCTCTTGGTGGGAATGTAAGTTGCTCTTTCCACTATGGAAAACCATATGGGCGTTCCTCAAAAACTTAGAAATACCAGGGTGCCTGGGTGGCTCAGTCATTTAAGCATCTGCCTTTGACTCAGGTCATGACCCCAGATTCTTGGGATCAAGCCTTGCATTGGAGCTGGGCACCCTGCTCTGTGGGGGGTTCTGCCTCTCCCTCTGCTCTTCCTCCCCACTGCCCACTGGTACTCTCTCTCACTCTGCTCTTTCAAATTAATGAAATTAAAAAAAAAAAAAAAAACACCATATAACCCAACAATGTCACTTCTGGTACTTACCTGAATAAAATGAAAACATATTCAAAAATATATATACACCCCTATGTTTCTGGCATCATTATTTACAATAGCGAAGATACAGAAACAACCTAGGGGTCTATCAGTAGATGAGTCAGTAAAGATGTGCTGTGTATGCACATGTATTTATAGTGGAATATTATTCAGCAATAAGGAAGAATGGAATCTTGCCATTTGCTACAACGTGGATAGGCCTAGTAGGTATTATTCTGAGTGAAATACAAGTCAGAGAAAGACAAATAATATTATTTCACTTACATGGGGAATCTAAAAACACAACAGAGACAGACTCAAATACAGAGAGCATACTGCTGATTGCCAGAGGGGAGAAGAGTGGGGTAACAGGTAAAATAGGTGAAGGGGATTAAGAGATACAAAATCAGTTATAAAATAAGTCATAGATTTTAAAGTAAAGCAAAGGGAATATAGTCAATAATACTGTAATATCTTTGGTGACACATGGTGAGCATTTTGTAATGTAAATAAATATTAAATCACTATGTTATATACCTGAGATTAATACTGTATGTCAACAATGAAGTAAAAAAATAAAAAATAAATTGGTCCAAGAATACCACTAAGAAAACATAAAGGAAGAGCACAAGAGAAGAAAGAAATAGAAGAGCTACAAACACCCAGAAAATAATTAACAGGATGGAAATACATACATTCCCATCAATAATTACTTTAAATGTAAATGGACTAAATTCTCCTATGAAAAGAAAGTAGCTGAATGCTTTTGGTTTTTTTGAAAGGCCCATCTATAAGCTGCCTAGTGAAGCCTCACTTCAGATGTAAGCAAACAGACTGAAAGTGAAGGAATGGTAGAAGATATTCCATACAAATAGAAACCAGTAGAAAGCTTGGCTAACTATATTAGATAAAAATGACTATAAAATCATAATAAAGGTCATTACATAGTGATAAAGGAATCATCCAACAAGAACATATAACATTAGCAAATATTTATCAATGCAGCATAGAAGTACTTAAACACCTAAAGCAAATTTTTACAAATCTAAAGAAATAATACAATAATAGTAGGGAACTTTTTTTTTTTGTTTTTATTTAAATTCCAGTTAGCAAACAGTGTAATACTAGTTTCAGGTGTGCAATGTAGTAATTCACCCTTACATAGAGTACCCAGTGCTCATTACAAGTAGGGAACTTTAATACCTCACTTACATCAATAGATCATCCAGACAGAAACTTTAAGAAAATATTGGCCAAAACAACACATTAGGTAAAATGGAATTAACATATATAGAAGATTCCATCCAAAAGTAATAATACATGTTTTTAAGCACACATGGAACATTTTCCAGGATAGATCGTATACTGGCCATAAAACAAGTCTTAAATTAAAGATTGAACTATCAGGGCAATTTCCCCAAACATCAAGATATGAAATTAGAAATTACAAGGGGAAAAAATAGAAAATTCAAAAATGTGTGTAATGAAACCACATGCTCATAAGCAACCAATAGGTTGAAGAACAAGTCAACAGAGAAATATAAAAATATTTTTAGACAGTTGAGGATGGAAACACAGTATACCACAACTTAGGGGGTGCAGCAGATTTTGAGAAATTCATACCATTAAGTGCCTATGTCAAGAAACAAGATTTCAAATAAACAAGTTTATACCTCAACAAACTAAAAAGAGAATAAATTAAGCCCAGAGCTGGCAAAATTAAGGAAATAGCAAAGATCAGAGCAGAAATAAATAAAATAAAAACTAAAAGATCAAAGAGACTGAGTTGGTTCTTTGTAAAGATAAAATTAACAAGCCTTTAGCTAGACTAACCAAGAAAAGAAAGAAAACTAAAATAAATAAAATCAAAGTGAAAAAGGAGATATTACAACTGATACCACAGAAATACAAAGGATCATGAGACTGGTATGAATAATTGTACACCAACAAATTGGACAACTAGAAGTGAATAAATTCCTAGGAACATAAAACTTACCAAAAATGGCATCATGAAGAAATAGAAAAATCTATAAAGACTGATTACTGATAAGGAGATCAAATTAGTAATCAAAAACATCTGACAAAGTCCAGGACCACAAGGACTTTCTTGGTGAATTCTAAAAATATGTAAAGAAGAATCAATGCCAGTCCTTTTAGAGCATTTGCAACAGTAAAAGAGGAGAAGACTCTTCAAACTTATTTTTGCAGGGCCAGCATTACCCTGGTACCAAAACTGTGCAAGACAACAGTGGTCAGCGTCCCTTGTGAACATATAAATCGGGCATGAACAAAATATTATCATGAACGAAATATTATGAAGTCAAATCAGCAACGTTTTAAGAGGATCATACACCATCAAGTTTATTTACTCCAAAGATACAAAGGTGGTTTCTCTTCCACACATCAATATGATATACCTCATTAACAAAATGAAGAGTAGAAGTCATGAGATGATCTCAACAATGCAGAAAAAGCATTTAACAAAATTCAACATCTTTTCCTTATAGAAACTCAACAAATGGGATATAGAAGGAATGTACCTTGACATAATAAAATCCACAGCCATTGGTGAAAAGCTGAAAGCTTTTCCTTTAAGGTCATAAACAAGACAAAGATGCCCACTCTCACCACTTTTATTCAAAATAGTATTGGATATTAACCAGAGCAGTTAGTCAAGAAATAAAAGATCCCCACACTGAAATGGAAGAAGTAAAACTATCACTCTTTGCAAATGACATGATATGTAAGAAACCCTATTTACAAAAACAAACAAACAAAAAACCTGTTGGAACTAAAACAAATTCAGTAAAGTTGCAGTACATACAGAAATCTGTTACATTCCTATACACTAATAAAAAACTTAATTTTAAAAATTTACTCACAGATAAAGAGAATAGATAGGTTGTTTTCAGAGTCAGGGCATGGGAGGTAGGCAAAATGGGTGTAGGGAAACAAAGGTAAAAACTTCCAGTTGTAAAATAAATAAGGTATAGGGATGTAATGTACAGTGTGATAACTATAGTTAACAAAAATTGTGTATGTGAAAGCTGTTAAAGAGTAGATCTCAAAAGTTCTCTCTACTAGGAAAACACATTTTATAACTGTAGGACAATGGATATCAACCAGTACTATGGGATCTTTTCACAGCATATGCAAACATCAATCACTATATCATACACAATATAATAAACATAAAAAGCTAATTAAGTTCTTTATGACTAGACTACCTTAAAATAAAAAAATGAAACCAATTAACATCATAAGAGCATATGAATGTTAGGTGTTAAAAACTCAATGATAAATAGATTCATTAATATTGTAATGGTGCTTCCTAATTCATTTACAAGTGTAGGTTAAAATAGTTTTTACATTAAAAAAAGGACACATTAAAAATAACTGCAACTATAGTAATTTGTTATTGGATACGAAATATTAAAAAATGTTAATTTTAACATCAGTAACTTGAAGTTAGGGGAAAGGGTGGAATGAAAATATAAAGTTTTAGGTATGCTATCAAAGTTAAATTAGATTGTTATTAATATCACATTTTATGTAAGCTTCATGGTAACCACAAAGTAAAAACCTGTACGAATTATAAAAAGATTATGATAAAAGAGTCAAAGCATACCACTACAAAAACTCATCATGAGCATCACAAAAGATAACTAAGATATAAGAAGCAAGGAATATAGGATCTACAAAACAGTCAGAAGGGAACAAAATGGCAATGTAATTTATTATCTGTCAGTAGTTCCTTTAAATGTAAATGGATTAAGTTCTCTGTTCAAACTACAGAATTGCCAAATGGATGAAATAGAGTCCAAATACTCTGCCACCTAAAAGAAGACTTTAGCTTTAAAAATAGCTTAGACTGAGTGAAGGGATACAAAAAGGTATTTCAGTCAAATGGTAACCAGTAGAAATCAAGAGTGGCTATAGTTATATCACACAAAATAGATTAAAAGCTAAAATCTCCAGACAAGACAATGGTAATTATATAATCATATAATGATAAAAGAGTCAGTCCACAGATATTATCAGTTGTAAATATTTATGCATCCAACATCAGAGCACCTAAATATATAAGAAACACTAACTAAAAGAAATCAACAGTAATACAATAATGGAAGACTTTGATACATCACTCTTATCAATGAATAGATCTTCCAAACAATCAATAAACTGTGGATTTTAAACAGTGCTATAGACAAAATGAACATACACAGTACAGCCCCTCCAATAAGAGCAAAGTATACATTCTTCTCAGGCACACAGAATTTTCTAGGATATGTAATATCGTAAGTAGGCCACAAAATAAGCCTTAGCAAATTTAAGATTGAAATCATAGCAAGTATGTCTTCGGACCACAATGATAGGAAACTAGAAATCAATATGAAAAAAAAACAAAAATTCACAAATATATAGGAATTCAGCAACATACCCTTAAATAACCAGAGGATCAAATAAGATGCTAAAAGTGAAATTAGGAGGAAGGGACAAGATGGTGGAAAAGTAGGAGACCCTGTTTCAAATGGTCCCCTGAAGTGAGCTAAATATCTGCCAGAACACTCTGAACACCCATGAAATCAGCCTGAGTTGTAAGACTATACAGTCCTGGATCTCTGTGGGGGCAGAAGAGCATCAGGGGAGAGGTAAAGTGGAGTGGGAGCATTCAAACTGATGGAGGAGAAACAGAAAGGGAAGGGAGCCACCAGAAGCAACCCATTGGAAAATAATAACCCAATATGAAAGTGCTCTGTGCTTGGGGACCAGCATCAACTTGCAGTCTGGTTAAAAGCACTCAAAAACAAAGGGTCTTAAGAGGCAACTAGGGGAATCTGACAGCCACTGGCAGGGACATAAAACTGCAGCCTGAGGACTTCAGGGCATGGCAGTGGACAGCAGGGCACAGCAGTGGACAGTGGGGGATGGTATAGATGGTGTTCCCTGGCACCTGAGTGAACCTGGCTGCGCGGGGAGTCCCTGAAACCTCAACTTTGAGTCACTTGCCCTGCGCGCACTTACATGTGCTCCGGAGACCACTCATCCCGCAGCCTTCTGCATGACATGTGGGATGCCAGGTCTGAAAACACCCAGGGTGTTTTCACAGCAACAGGCTCACATAAACCAATATCACTCATAGTTTCTATGGCACTGGGGGTGAAGGGACAAGTGGGGGCCTCGGGCACCATTCTGGCTGGCGTCTGGAGGTGTGTGCTACTTGTGAGAAGTGGTGGGGTGCAGGGGGGAGTGCAGAGGGGAAGTCTGTGTGTCCTGGACCATCCAGAGGGGAGCTGACTAAGGCTTCTCTCTGAGAAGGAGGTCTGGGTGGGGACAGCTTGCTTTACTCTGACTCTGAAAAACTGCAAAATGGCGCAAAAGAACAAAAACCTCCAGAGACCAAAAGCCTGAAAAACTGCTTTCCATAAAGCCCAGCCTTTTGATAGGAGGCAGGGTGACTCAGCCTAGATTGACTGAAAAACAAGGCAGCAGGCCCCTCCCCCAGAAGGCAAGGCAGAAGAAGAAGAGGACAACCACCAAAGGGTCTCCATAAAACTGTAAAACCCCAACATCGGGGGGGGGGAAAGATATCTATAGATATAGATATAGATATATAGATATGTATATTTAGCTCCTGGTACTACAGTGTGGAGATTCCTTAAAAAATTAAAGATAGAGCTACCCTATGACCCTGCAGTTACACTACTGGATATTTACCCCAAAGATACAGATGATGAAGAAGGGCCATGTGTACCCCAGTGTTCATTGCAGCAATGGCCACAATCACCAAACTATGGAAAAAGCCAAGATGCCCTTAAACAGATGAATGGATAAAGAAGATATGGCACATATATATAATGGAATATTACACCTCCCGTCAGAAAGGATGAATACCCAGCTTTTGTAGCAACATGGACCAGATTGGAGGAAATTATGCTGAGTGAAATAAGCCAAGCAGAAAAAGTTAAACATCATATGGTTTCACTTACTTGTGGAGCATTAGGAGTAATATAGAGGACAGTAGGAGAAGGAAAGGAAGTGTGAATTGGGGTAAATCAGGGAGGGAGATGAAACAGGGGAGAATTTGGACTCAGAAACAAACTGAGGGTCTTGGAAGGGAGGGGGGTAGAGGGATGGGTGAGCCTGGTGGTGGGTATTGAGGGCATCTATTGCATGGAGCACTGGGTGTGGAGCATAAACAATGAATCTTGGAACACTGAAAAAATAATGTATTTAAAAAATAAAAAATAAAAGTGAAATTAAAAAAAACATCTTGAGGGGCGCCTGGGTGGCTCATTTGGTGACTGCCTTCGGCTCGGGTCGTGATCCCAGAGACCCGGGATCGAGCCCCACATCGGGCTCCCTGCTCGGCGGGAAGCCTGCTTCTCCCTCTCTCAGTCCCCCTGCTTATGTTCCTTCTCTCGCTGTGTTTCTCTCTGTCAAATAAATAAAATATTAAAAAAAAAAATCTTGAGATAGCAGCAAAAGCAGTTCTATGAAGGTGGATTATAAATGCCTACACCAAGAAAAAGATCTCAAATAAACAACCTGACTTACCAGCACAAGGAACTAAAAAAAGAACAAAATAAGCCCAAAGTTAGCAGAAGGAAAGAAAGAGTAGAACAAAAACGAATGAAATGGAGGATAGGAAGACAATAGAAAAGATTAATAAAACTCTAGAAGTGGATTCTTTAAAAAGATAAAGTTGACAAAAAAGGACTTAAAATTATAAATGGAAGCAAAGACATTACAACTGATACCAAAGAAATGCACAGGATCACAGGAGACCACTGTGCACAACTATATGCCAACAAACTGGACAGCCTGGAACAAATCAACAAATTGTTAGAAACATACAATGTACCAAGACTGAATCACTAAGAAATAGTAGGAATAGACCAATTACTAATAAGACAGAATCCATAAGAAGCCCAGAACAAGTGACTTTACTGGTGAATTCTGCCACACTTTTTTTTTTTTTTTTTTTTGTCAGAGAGAGAGGGCACAAGCAGTGGGAGGGGCAGCTGGAGAAACAGGCTCCCCACTGAGCAACGAGCACAATGCAGGACTCAGTCATGGGATCATGACCAGAGCTGAAGGTAGATGCTTAACCAACTGAGCCCCCCAGGCATCCTGATGATGACTTTTTCGATGCACCACCAAAGGCACAGTTCCCGGATGTGGGACTCAGTCCTAGGACCATGAGATCATGACCTGAGCTAAAGAATTAATGCCAAGGGGACACTCCCAAGTTCATTTTCACAAAGCCAGCATTACCCTGATAAGAAAGCCAGATAAGGACACTACAAGCAAAGAAAAACTATAGGCCAACATCCCTGTAAATGATGCAAAATTAAATTATATATATATATATATATATATATATATATAACAAACCAGATTCCATAGCACATTAAAAGGACCATATACTATGATCAAGTGGGAGTCATCCCTAGGATGAAGGATGGTTCAACATATGTAGGTCAATAAATGGAATGCATCACATTAATTGAATGAAAAATACAAGTCCTATGATCATTTAAATAGATGTGCACAAATTTGTTGACAAAATTTAGTATCCATGATAAAAAAAAAAAAAGTCAACAAATTAGGTAAAAAGAATCCTTAACATAATAAAGGCATGGGCTTATTTCTGGGCTCTAAATTGTTCCATTGGTCTATAGGTCTGTTGTATATTTGGAAGTTACTAAGAAAGTAAGTCTTAAGTTTTCATCACACAAAAAAATTTTTAAAACTGAATGATGGATGTTAACTAACTTTATTGTGGTAACCATTGCACAATGTGTGTGTATCACAGCGTATGTGTTGTGTACCTCAGACTTACACAATGTTGTCAGTTACAGCAAGTAACTGGGGGAAAAATGGTTAAATGCCAAATTTCAATAGACGTCCAAAATTTTTAAAGTATGTTTAAGGCTTACAATTGAAAATTCCCTTAGGTATCTATTTACACAGTATTTCTCCAATGCCTTTATTTTAGAATTATATTTAGAATTATAACCACACAGAATTATAAAAATTATAATGCTGAGGTCCAACATATTTAATAGTCAAAAACATTATTGCTTTTTTGCCCAGTCTAGTTGTTTTTATATGTCCAACTTCTTGTGGTTTGTAATACTTGTGACTAATGGTTCCCTTATGGTAAGACCTTTTGAAATGATTAGAACTGTATTATCAGTTAGTGGACAGGGTACCCTCATTTCACAGTTGAAAAAATTCATCCACATGAGTGAGGTGGTCTAGGGTGGTGGTTAAGAGCAGGGCCTCTGAGGCTAGGGAGCTGGGATGTAAACCCTGACTCTGCCTCTAACCAGTTTTGTGTGAATCTTGGGAAAATTATTTTTTACTTCTCTGTGCCCCCATTTCCGTACTTGTTGAATGGGAATATATAGACTTCACTTCCTCATGCATTAGCAGGATAAATTAGCTAACATATGTAAAATGCATGTACTTTAATATCATTTCTCCTACTGTGTGTGTTAATGACATGTGTTGTACATGAGAACTGTTTTGATTGCACCTCAAGTGCTGTTCTTAAGAGGAACAACATTGTGACAGGTGAGAAGGGGGTTTTGGATCCATATACCAAGATATTAGAAATTTCTGATGTTTTAAAAGCTACTTTCGGGGCGCCTGGGTGGCTCAGTTGGTTAAGCGACTGCCTTCGGCTCAGGTCATGATCCCGGAGAGCCGGGATCAAGTCCCACACCGGGCTCCCTGCTCGGCAGGAAGCCTGCTTCTCCCTCTCTCACTCCCCCTGCTTGTGTTCCCTCTCTGGCTGTGTTTCTCTCTGTCAAATAAAATCTTAAAAAAAAAAAAAAAATTTAAATGCTACTTTCTTAAGTTTTGAGTGAGAGGAAAAAAAAAAGACTAAAGTTTCCTAACTCCCTATTAGAATTAGAATTCCACTTCTTAACCCTCTTCACCCACCAGCCGGGTTGATTGACATAGTGGAGCCCATTAGGTAAGGCTCCCCACCCCCTCCCCTCAACCATAGTCAGCATTGTCCTACTTGAGTTCTTGGAGATTGTTAAATCTTCACCCCCACTATGAACCATAACGGTGATACAAATTTTTTTCTTCCTCAGATAATGCAGCAAACACACCAAGTAATAGAAACTGAGCAAAACAAAGAAATTGAGAAATGGAAAAGACTTGCCCAGTTGAAGAATCAGGAGTTGGACAAGTTCCGCACAGAATTAGATTCCATATTAGATGTTCTTCGAGAGCTGCACCGACAGGGGGTGGTTGTGCCTGTGGCTTTGGCAGATGAAGTGAACGCACCAGAGTGTTACTAGAAACTGCCATTTCCCAGGACAGCACGGAAAGCCCTGAAGATGGAGGGTGAATGGGATTGTGCCCCTAACAGAAGAAGGCTTTTGGAAACAAGTGTTCCAGTGTGTGGCCAGGAAGGATAACAATACGAAAGCAACATTTCACAATAAATTGCCCTAAACCAGCAAGGAAAAACATTATGCCGAATTTTACTGAAAATCATTAAGCAGTCACATGTTAAGTAATATACGGACAAGTCCCTTTGTGTCAGATGATTAGAATGAGTGAGATTAGTTGTAAAGGGTCTTAACTTATAGTCTAGATGTGGAAAGAAAAAAATTGCTCAAACTCTGCCATTTTTGATTAAGTGTGTATTCTGAATCCTTTATGCCAGAAAAACACTTTCTCTTTCTCCCAGAAACTCAGGGAAGAATATGAGCACAGAGGTTTAGATCTTCACAGAGACAGTCGCTTTAGTGTTAGAGCTGCTGCGGTAATTGACAAGAATTAGAATTCTGGGAGAACAGTGAATGCTCTGTGTTCTCCCACATTTCCACGTCTACCTCTGAGTGCCTCATGTTTGCACCTGATATAAGGTGCAAAATATAGTTCATATGTAATAGAATTTGATTTCTTCATTGTTTTACTCTTTTATGCTCCAAGTCTTAAATACTAGTCCTTTTTTTGTAAATCTTAGATTATAAACAGAATATAACATCTTTAAGAGTAATATATGTTCATTAGAAAAAATTAAAAGCATGCACAAAAGTAGCCAGATTGTTACTTTTTACAATGCCCATTTCCAAAAACAGATCGTTTATAAAATACTGGTAAGTCCACCCTCGTCTCAAGTGTTCTAGCCCTGTGCTGTCCTTTAGGAGTATGATATGAGGCACATGTAATTTTCAGTTTTCTTATAGCCACATTTAAAAAGATAAGAAGCAAATGAAATTAATTTGGTTAATTCATATTATCGAATATATCTAAAATAACAGTATAAAACTTGAGTTCTACATTTTTTTCCATACTTAATCTCCAGAATCTGGTATTTTTACACTTATAGCACAACTGTTTGGACTAGCCACATTCCAAGTGCTCATGACCATATGCCAGTAAGTGCAATTCTGAAATAATAAAGGGTGAAATACTTTGTTAAAAGTGAAATAGATCTTGATGAAATTATGGGTAGCAAATGTAAAATGTGGAAATTAAGTATAAGGAAGTCAATTAATGTCTTAATGTTCAACATTATTATGTTCTTTAAGAGGGTAGAAAAAGAATTAAAAGGTATTTTTATCTGAAAAAAATTTAAGTTATAAACTATTTTGGTTATCAATTGAGTGTACTTTGTGTATTTTTAACCTGCAAACCTATTAATTTATCGCTACATCCATCCCTCCCTATCCATTAGTCATTCATTCCAAGCACAAATGTGGTTGATTCTGAAACATGAGAAGTGCAAATATCAAATACTACTATCAGAAAAAAGTACATCCTATTTTGATTAGAATCCTGTATTCTTTTCTGGAATAAGCTGTGCACAAGGCAGGTGTTCGGTTCTGTTTACAGAGTAAAGATCCCTGTTTACACTGTAAATCGCAGGAACCATACTCCATTCCTTAGTCATTGTCCCTAAGGGTCCAGGATAAGAACACAGAAGATAGCACTTAGGCTACCTTGAATAGGAAGATGTTTTTTGTTGTGGGGTTTTTTTGGGGGGGGGTATTAATTTGAGAGCTGGGGGGTTGGGTGGGGGAGAGAAGCAGACACCCTGCTGAGCAGGGAGCCCGATACGGGGCTCAATCCCAGGACCCTGAGATCATGACCTGAGCCGAAGGCAGATGCTTAACTGACTGAGCCACCCAGGCATCCCTTGATAGGAAGTCTTTCGTGAAGAATTAAGTTCCAAAAATTATCAGTCCCTTCCTACCTATTCCATCACCCTCACAATGTCATAAGTTACCTGCATCCACAGGGCAGGAACCTTATCAGGATTTAGGGCTTGCTGCTGACACCACTTTTTGTGCAGAGAGATTATTGATTCAATCTATTACTTTGAGCCCATAACATCAACCCACCAGCTTTGGGAATTCCAGGCTTTAGTATTAGGGTCCCATTCCATATTTCAAATATCCTAGATTTGTGACTAAATGCTAAGAAGGTGAGAACACTTCTTTTTCCCGCCCATACTATGAAGGACTCTAGGTCAGATCCACAGGCGCATGATGTAACAGGGAATCTGAGAATAAGACAGACACTTATAGTTACATAGCTAGTCATGCTATCCTGCTTTGAATAGCTCCTTAGTAATGAACGGTGAGAAGAGTGATGTTTGAAAATTTTCCAAACTTCTCAAGTGACTGTAATTCTTTTTTGGTACTTGGATCCATGAATTAGAGCCTTCCTTTCCAGTTCCTGTAGAAAAATCTAAAATGAAAAGCACTCAACACTTGTCCAGCCCTAAGTGGCCTATTTATGCCCCTCTAGTCCAAACCATTGTAGGACCATTTGTCTCCAGGTTTACTGAAAGTTTCAATCACAACCACATAAATAGTACAAATAGAAGGCAACATTTTTCCCACTCATACTCCCTTTGTAGGATTGTTATAAGAAATGTTTGAAGAGCAGTATCAGAGGGGAAATCTGTTCTCTAGGAAGAAGGGAAGCGTCGAGTTTCATCAGAACAAAATCATTAGTAAATTTAGGAACAAGAGAAATGGACAACAAGGAGAAGCAGACAAAAAAAAAAAAAAAAAGGGTAATTGTACCAGGTGAGCATCCTTGGAGCACAAAAGTGAAAAGGCAAGAACACAGCAAGAGTCTGACCTTGTGGAGGTACTCCTATTGAGCCTTCCCTGCACTTGAACCCTTAACGGTGGCCTGCCAGTGTTCCCTTCCTCAGAGCAGTGATAGGACAATTAGGAAATCCTGACAAAGGAGACAAAATAGTAGAAAGCATGTTTGGCGTGGGGCGAGGTGGTTTTAATTCACCCCAGCTCCCAGCAGTAAGTGTAACTAATGACATTTGCATGCGCACGTCTTCCCTATTAAGCTCACTTTTAAGATCATGTGCTAGGAGCCCCCAGTAAGAGCCAGCAGGTGCTTATTTCCTGCTGTGGGATCAGACCCTTCGCAGCAGCAGTCTCTCACACATAGTATCAGTACATTCATTAACTGCCTTCTTTTGTCCCTTGACCTTGGTCTAAAAATACAACCCTTTCCTCCCTCCAAGGCTCAGACACCAGAGCTGCGCTCTACCACTCTGATAGGATGACAGGATTAACCCTGGGCCTGCGTCTCTACCTTTTCTGTCTCTCCTGAGTGCCGGCCCTTATTCCCAGTTCCTCCTGAAATTACCCATTTTTCTCAAAGCCATCAGCGTATTTGAAATCAGCTGCCCATTCTCCTGCCTTTCAGCATTCGTCCAGACCTAAACTTCAAGCATTCTCAACTGTCAGTCAATTTGGGATGCGTTAACAAATTATCATAGATTGGGCGATTTAAACAACAAACATTCATTTCTCACAGTTCTGGAGGCTGGGAAGTCCAAGGCCAAGGTGGGCGCATGATGGTTTGCTTCCTGACCTGAAGAGGTCTGCTTGTATCCTCACAATGTAGAAAACAGAAAATAAGGGCATTAATCTCATTGTTTATGGCGCCTCCCTTACCACCTCAGGTAATCTCAATTACCTCCTGAAGGCCCTCCTCGTACCATCACACCGAGGAGCTGGGTTTCAACATACAGATTCTGAGGAGACACATTTAGTCCACATGGAAGAACTCTCCTCAACATGTGGCCAACCATCCTGTAGCCAGTTTCTTCAAACCAATGTTTCCAGTTGCCTGTCTTTTTACATTCCCATATCCACCCCCACTGAAGCCAGGTCACCATTTTACTCCTTACCTTTCTCATAGAGGTTTAATTGATGCCTCTCCCCCAGTGCTCTCCTCACTCCAAATAGCCTGCAAAACAGCATTGCCAGGGAGTTTTTGCTAAAAATCTGCTTCATGCATACCAGCTTCCCGCTTCACCCAGCTGTTTTTCAGATGTAAATGTTAGAGTCCTCACCCTAAGCCGGGAAGGTGCTCCTCAGTCTGACCCAGCCTTCCTCACCACAGTCCATCCCAGACATCTACTCTCTCACACAAATACTCCCTATGCCAGTCTCCTATTACTGTTGTAACAAATTACCACAAACTTAATGGCTTAAAACAGCACAGACTTATCATCTTACCATTCTGTAGATAGGAGGTCCAACACAGTTCTCATTGGGCGAAAATCAAGGTATCAGCATGGCCGCATTCCTTCCAGAGACTCTGGGAGAAAAGTTACCTTGTGTTTTCCAGCCTTTCTTTCTCCTTTTCCACTTCTATTCCTCAGCTTTGTCCTCCTCCCTTTATCCTCGTAGAACCTTGCATCCCTCTGAGCATTCTTCCCTACCTCTGACTCAAAACTCAGCGGGGAGACATTCTCTGCTTTTAAGGACCTATAGAATTAGATTGGTCCCTCGCAGCAATGGCCACAATCACCAAACTGTGGAAAGAACCAAGGTGCCCATCAACAGATGAATGGATAAAGATGTGGTACATATATACAATGGAATACTATGCCCCCATCAGAAAGGATGAATATCCAACTTTTGTAGCAACATGGACTGGACTGGAAGAGATTATGCTGAGTGAAATAAGCCAAGAAGAGAAAGTCAAGTATCACATGGTTTCACTTACTTGCGGTGCATGAGGGGTAACCTGGAGGACAGTGGGAGAATGAAAGTAAATGGGAAGTAGGGTAATCCAGGGAGAGAAACGAAACAACAAAGACTTTGGACACAGAAACAAACTGAGGGACTTGGAGGGAGAGGGGTGGAGGGATGAGAGAGCCTGGTGGTGGGTACTGGGGGCACCTAATGTGTGGAGCACTGGGTGTGGGGAATGGGGAATGAATCTTGGAACACTGGAAAAAAAAATTTAAGTAACAATTAAAAAAAAAAAAAGAATTAGATTGGTCCCACCTGGACAAGCCAGGCTGCTCTTCCAATCTCTCCATTTCAGGAGCTTTAACGACATCCGCAAAGTCCCTTTGGCATGTGCAGGACATTTTCACAGGTGACTACTGTGGGGGGAGTGTAGCAGAGAGCATGATTCTGCCTCCAGACTCCTCTCATTGAAACCCATCCGCTAATCTAACCATGCCATGTAAACTAACGCCTTGGCTTATGTCCTCCTATCCATTTGACCATCTTGACCCCCACCACATCCTTTGTTCACCACACCAAGTTTGCATGATCACATTCTTCTCTAAACCAAAAATATATTCCGCATCCGATGCCTGATTATATTTCTCATTTTATACACATACATACACTCGCATACACACCTCCCTGTCTATCTCTTTATTTTCCTAGGATCTTCTGGAGGACTCGGGTCCGTGATGATAGTGATAGCAGTGACTCAAGGACTCTGATAAAGAAGGAATCATTGCAAATCTGCCACAGAAACAGACTGAGAAATAAATAACTGCTCTAGTGTTTATGGAATCTAATCATTGTGTTTTTTTAATTTTAGATCACTATAGTTCATATTTTAATGTGAATTTTCTTTAAACATGAGCAAAGATTCTACTTTAGCAAAAAAAAAAAAACTGAAGGGGATTTCTATCTACTAACAAAGTATCTACTAGTCTTTTAAACACATGATGCTTTAAGCAACATTAGTGCTGGGCCACAAATAAATGGGATTTATGTAATCTCACCAGGTGTCATGAATATGGAAAGACCCAGGGAGAAAACCAAAAAGCCATTTGTAAGTGTGAATTTGAAGCTCATATTGCTCATAGGAGAAACGATTATCCAAGGTGAGGGTCACATCAATGTAATGCCTGAGTGTGATGAGAAAGCTGATTTCCTTACTCATATAATTATGCTGCTAATTTCTTAGGTGCTAAAACAGTTCCCTCATTGTATTTGTTCCTCATAAGTATGGAACAGACTCTACAAAATCAGACTAAATATATTCCTATACTGTCAGATCACTGAGCTTAATTTCCTCCATAAGAAGGATATGATTATACTCCTAGAAAAATTTTTCCTAAGAATAAAAGGCTGTTAGAGGATAAGTTCCCCACAGTGGAGGGCTAGAGGAGAGCCAGAGGGGACCAGTGGAAATAGAGTAGGTCTGTGTTGAGGCTTTGCTGCCCTAAGAGCCAAAGATATCACTGATATCCTTAAAGATATGACATTCACCCAGAAGGTCAATGATGGGGGATCATGTGAATAAGATTAAGACACAGCTGCATAATTATCTCAAGTCAACTAGAATATATTTCAACACTTGGACAATAACCCATAATGCTTTGAAAGTGCAGTACTGGCAAGAGGAATAACGAAGCCTGAGAGAACTTAGAGATATGATAAAATAAGCCACTCTACATCTGTTGGACTCCTTAATATGCAGGAGATGGGGTGCCTGGGTGGCTCAAGTTGGTTAAGAACTGCCTTGGGCTCAGGTCATGATCCTGGAGACCCGGGATCGAGTCCCACATCGGGCTCCCTACTTGGCAGGAAGCCTGCTTCTCCTTCTCTCACTCCCCCTGCTTGTGTTCCCTCTCTGGCTGTGTTTCTCTCTGTCAAATAAATAAGATCTTTAAAAAAAAGCAAAACATGCAGGAGATGAGCTAGATGTCTTCTACAGATCTCTCTTCATGCAGAGCTCAGGCCTGCAAAGTCTAAAGCTAGCTTTTTCAGCAGAGAGAGGGAACAAATTGAGATTACTGACCTGGTGAGGTTTACCAGATGGCAGGAAAGATCAGATATCAGATAAGTACACATGGCCAAATATAAATAAATGCAATAAGAGTTATGAAGTGTGAGTGGAGCATGGAAGAAAAAGAAATTCTTTTCACCTGGGATCTGGAAAGCTTTTTTGAAAAATGTGGTTTTGGGGGTGGATCTTAAGGAATGGGTGAATTTGGGCAGAATGGAATAATAGAAAGGAAATTCCAAAAACTGATTCCAAAATTCATATAGAAATGCAAAGGACCCCAAATAGCTACAACAACTTCAAGCAAGAAGAACAAAGTTGGAGGAGTTACACTATCTGATTTCAACGCTAATTATAAAGGTACAGTAATCAAAATGGTTTAGCATAAAATAGGCAAATAGTATAATACAACAGAATCGACTATCCAGAAATAAACCAACACATGTACCTGGATAACTGATTTTTTTTTAAGGTTTTATTTATTTGACACAGAGGTAGAGAGTACAAGTAGGCAGAGCAACAGACAGAGGGAGACAGAGAAGCAGGCTCTCCGCTGAGTGGGGAGCCTGATGAGGGGCTTGATTTCAGGACCCTGGGATCATGACCTGAGCCAAAGGCAGGCACTTAACTGACTGAGCCACCCAGGTGCCCCTGGACAACTGATTTTTAATAAAGGTGCAAAGGCAAATCAGTAAGAAAGATTCTTTTCAACAAATAATGCTGAAACAATTAGATATCTTAATACAAAACATAAAAATAAAATTACACTTTGATCCATACCTCACAACATATACAAAGATGAACTCAAAATGGACCATAGACCTTAATATAAAACTTCAAACTATGAAACTTACAGGAAATAAGATTAAATATTTATGACCTTAAGTTTGATGACGATTTCTTTGACACAACACCAAAATTATGACCTGTATTAAAAAGAATTGGGGGGGGGGCGCCTGGGTGGCTCAGTTGGTTGAGCGACTGCCTTCAGCTCAGGTCATGATCCCAAGGACCCGGGATCGAGCCCCGCATCGGGCTCCCTGCTCAGCGGGAAGCCTGCTTCTCCCTCTCTCAACTCCCCTGCTTGTGTTCCCTCTCTGGCTATATTTCTCTCTGTCAAATAAATTACATCTTTAAAAAAAAAAGAATTGGTAAATTGGACTGTATCATAATAAGGAACTTCTGCTCTTCTAGGACACTATTAAGCAAATGAAAAAGACAAACTGTAGGCTGAAAGAAACTATTTACAGATCAAATATCTGATAAAGGATTTATATTCATAATAAAGAACTCTCAAAACTCAATAATGAAACAAACACTCCCAATGAGACAAAGAGCCAAAGACATGAAAAGAGACTTTACCAAAGATAGGGGAAGTTTTCAGATGACACAAATAAATAGAAAACTTCAAGCAAGAATGGGAAGCTTGTGAGTTAATGCCACAGCACTTCGGGGCACAGGGTTTTAATCTGCAACATGAATTGGGTTAAAAGATCCATTCAGAAAAAAAGGGTTCATAATAGATACAAAGATCCCTTCCCTTTTTACTGAGACCCTTCACTGAAAGGGAGACAAGGAACTCCATACACTGACAGAGGAAAGAGATGAAGAAACTGGTTCTATCACAGTCTCTAAGAACAACAAAGGCTCCCTGAAAACGTCTGAACTCCAAGTTCGTGCTTCATGTGGAGGTGAGATCCAAATTCATACTCCACTTAAGAGGCAAAATCCCCAAACAAAAATTCAAAAATAACATAATTCCAGATTGATCAAATCACTTGACAAGCAAGACAAACACAAATTTGTTCTCTAGGGAAATTTTTACAAAACCAGGGTGTGTGAAACAATCATAGAAAAAAAATAATACTGCAAGGTAGCTCATGCAACTACACACACTCACACACCCACACACACCCCCCCAAAGAACAGCTGGAAACAATTGGCAGCAGGAAGTAGCAAACCCCAAAAAACCCCAAGATGATTAGTATTTCAGAGCCTAAAGTTATGAAACAATCTAAAAGAGAGCATAAAATGAGTATAGCTAAATCGTTTTTAAAAAATATAAATTAAAAAATATATGTAAATAAATATATATTTATATAAATATATAAATTAAAGATATATATAAACAATAGACTAGCCTTCAGTATCAAGTATGTTTATTAAAATTCAAGAATAATGTCTAAAATACTTCAAATAAATATACAAATGAATTAATTAATTAATACATAATTAAATACTTGTTTAAAATGAGAGTAAAAACAGCCACACTGGAATTAAAATGTTAAAAAGAGAGAGAGGGAAAGAGAGAGAGAGGGAGAGAGAGAGAAAGAGAGAATAAAAGCAAATGAACCACAATGGAACGTGCCAAATAGGCCAATCACTATTTTAAGTGCTTCCCATGTTTTATCACTTTATGTTCACAATGTTCTAGGTGAATGTTATCCCTTTTTGTATATGAGGAAACAGTCTCAAAGGGGTTATTTACCCTAGTGATGATGGCACAGTAATGGAACCAAACCCAAAAAGACTATTTCTAGACCCCATGCTCTTGACCACAGCCGCATGAGATAAAGCAAGAGAGGAGAAAAGCAGAGCAAAGCAAATAGAAATCACAAAATAAGACGCTAGAAAGAAAACGTCATCAGTAATTGCAACATGTTTAGATGGAAGAAACATGCAAGTTAAAAGATAGATTTGCAGATTTCATTTGCTTGCCTAAAACAAAACAAAATTGAAATTGAAAACAGATTGAAAGTTAAAAAGCATGCATAAAGAGATCTAAAGTTAGAGATAAGAAAAAAAAAAACAAACAGATAAATACTAACCAACAGAAAGGGGACCATTCAAGCCTTCCCCGGGTCCTCGATTGCTTGGAATCCAGTTTGGACCTCTGCTTGACAGCTCTTCGTCTGAACAGTATGCGGGATCGCCCAAAGCCTTAGTTCTTCCGCCTGTAAAACAGATCTAAGGAACAGTCCCTCCCTCCCTCTGGCCAGGTTTTATGGATTGCCTACTGTGGTTCAGGAACTGTGGTTTACCCCTATGGAGCCTACGTTGTAGCAGGAGGAGCACAGAGGGAAACGCAGACATAATAATCATGCAAATTGTATAGTATGTGGGTGGTAAGTACTGTAGAGAAAGACAAACAAGAGTGTGATCAGGGAGATGGGGGTGTTGGACAGGAATAAGGGGAATGTGGTGCCCAGTCTGGAAGGATGACCAGCATCAGCCTCATTCAGAACGCTGAGGAGGGGGTAATTACTTTGCTAGGACACTAACAAAGTACTATAACTGGGTAACTTCAACACTGGAGATTTGTCATTTCTCCGTCCTGAGGTTGGAAGTCTGGGATCAGGTGACAGCATGCTTGCCTCCTTCTGAAGGTTGTGAGGGGGAGTCTTGTCCATGCCTTTCTCCTTGGCTTGTATTTTCCAGATTTCTCTTCACATTGTCTTCCTCCTATGCATTTCTCTGTGTCTGAATGTTCTCTTTTTATAAGGACACAAGTCATATTGGCTAGGGGCCCACCCTCATGACCTCATCTTAATGAATAACATCTGCAACAACCTGTTTCCAAATAAGGTCACATTCTCAGGTTGGGGGAGTCAGAACTTCAACAGGTGAATTTGGTGGGTCGGGAGGGGGTACAATTTGACCCATAACAGGTGTCATTGGAGGAAAAACTTTCAATGGATGAGGGAGTGGGCCAAGTGGATATCCAGAGGGAACATGTTCCATACAGAGAGACTGGCTAGGGCAATAGCCACCTCTCCCCTCCCCTCCCCCTCGGTTGCAGATGAATGTCTAACGTCTTCAAGGGAGACCAGTGCGGCTGGAGCAGGGTGCGTCTGAGAAGGAACAGTGGATGAGATCAGATCAGCTGGGGGGCAAGGTAGTGAATATACTACCTTATACAACAAAAGGGATTTTGCACATACGATTAAGATTCTCAGGATGGAAAAAAAAAAAAAAGGAAAAAAAATTCTCAGGGTGGGAGATCATCATGGGTAATCCAGTGCAATCATAAAGGTCCTTACAGGAGAGAGGCAGGATATCAGAGACAGAGGCAGAAAGTAGAAGTGGAAGAGGCAGTGAAAAAAGGCCATAAGCCAAAGTGTGGGCAGCTTCTGAAAGCTGGAAAAGGCAAGGAAGTGGATTTTCCCTTAAAGCCTTCAGGTGGAATGCGGCCCTGATGACACCCTGATTTTAGGCCACTGACACTTATTTTGGACTTCTGTGCTCTGGAACTACAAGGGAATAAGCTAAGTTTATGGTACTTAGTC
The DNA here is from genome assembly GCA_004023965.1 of Spilogale gracilis. Taxonomy (NCBI): domain Eukaryota; kingdom Metazoa; phylum Chordata; class Mammalia; order Carnivora; family Mephitidae; genus Spilogale; species Spilogale gracilis. The sequence goes on from PITA01010616.1 coordinate 50,571, forward strand.
ACAATAGCAATAGGAAATAAATTCAGGAACCAACATGAACGTGAAACCCATGCTGCTCACTGTGCCACCGTGAAGTTCTTTGTCTCTGAGCCAGGAAGCTCGTATCTTTTGCCAGCTTCCACAAAACCGGGCCAGGCTAATTTAATAGCTCACAAGAGGGGCTCAATGTTAGACCCTTCAGAGCTCTTGACATTCAGTTAATAAAAATGATGGTATGGTCATGGGTATTTTTGTAACTTCTAGGAATATTCTTCAGCCTTTTGACTAATAAATCTACTTCATTTTTTTATTATTTTATTTTATTTTATTTTATTTTATTTTATTTTATTATTTTATTTTATTTTAATTTAATTTATTTGACAGGGAGAAACAGAGCCAGAGATGGAACACAAGCAGCAGGAGTGAGAAAGGGAGAAGCAGGCCTCCCACTGAGCAGGCAGCCTGATGTGGGGCTCAATCCCCTTACTCTGGGATCATTACCTGACCTCAAGGCAGAGGTTTAACCACTGAGCCACCCAGGCACCCAATAAATCTACTTCTAAATAAGATACCACTTAAAGAGCTTTGAAACTTAGGAAATAAGAAAGAGCCCATGGTTTATATTTGGTTGTTTAAATTATGAATAATAATACTCATAATAGTAAAAGTTAATAGAATCAGCATTCTTTAATGCTAATAAAAAGTATCTATTCTTGAGAATGTGTTAATTACAACAAGTATTCCATGCTTTGTTCTACTATTTGGTGTTAGAGTCTTAAAGACTAATATTTTCCACAAAAAAATATTATGGGAAAGGGATTTCTTTTAGCAGAATAACTCCTAAAGGAAATCTGATGCATGACTCAGACAGCTGGGCTCCTCAAGATGATAGAAATTAGGAAGCATTAGAAATATGGGGTAATTTTTAAAGGAAATAAAAAATTTGGATGTGCGAAAACAGAGAACCAGAAAAAAATTCCTGTGCAATCAAATGCATTTATTTTTTAGCTTAAGCAAGACAGGTGGTGAAAAAATTCATAATGAAAAATGCCACCCAGAGATTAGCAGCTGGCTGTGCATGCAACCGTGTACGCAAAACCAGGATTTTCCCATACCAGTGCACAGACTGGATTCCTTCATGAAATTAGCTCTGTGTCATACCAGGCCACCCTGCGTATGTGTTGGTGGGGAATTTACAGCCCATTCACCACCTCAGCTCAAAGTCCACACCCTCACCACATGACCATCACCTATACATCTGCCAAGTAAATAGCATAGGAAACAGCACTTTTCTTGTTCAGTAGTCAACACCACAGAAATGTGACCAGATACACATACACCAACACAGAGACACAACAGGCACCTTCCCTCACTCAGCTGACAATCTTCCCTACATTTCTGGGGACAGGAATGCCATGCAATGTACCATGGATTGGTAGTCACTCTAGGAGAAGAGGGGAAAGGCTGTCCATAGGGTTTAGCATGGGTGGCCAGAAGTTCTCAGAAGAGCCATTTCAGTACAACAAACAGAAATGTTGACCACAGTGACTGAGATGAGTCTTCTGACATCCCACAGAAGCTTGGCCCCCTGACAAAAGCTGAGCTCAGTTAAGGGTCGAGTGGAAGGTACAGACATGGGGGATCTTACAAGAGATAGGAGGCAGTGTCCTAGCTTATACTGCTTTATGAACACCCCAGTCTCTTCTGGATGTAAAGTCTCAAATTCACAAAATATTAGAGCTGAACGAATCACCTACTCCAGATTCCTCATATTACGGTTAACCACATGGCAGCCCAGAGAGGTAAAGCAACTTGCTAAAGGTAAAGCATGGTTGTAGCAAGACCAGACTGGAACACAGTATGCTAACCCCCACTCAAGAACATTGACACTGAGTACGTGGCTAAATTCTTCAACAACAAGGAGGATGAGACTGTGTAAATACCTTATTTCTCCAAGAAGCCTGAACTGGGCTGAAAGGCATAGAAACTCAGCTTATTCAGCTCTTTTCTAAAGGGGCTCATCTCTCTTTCTGTCCCTGTTTCTCATAACCTTCCCACCCGCCCACACAAACAATTCTGGTGAATGGAGATTTCTTGCTTTACAAAGACATACCCATCATCTTCAGGAAGACACTTTAAAGAGTAGTTTCTCAATCCAGGTCTTTGTGTGAGGTCTGGGAAACTGGCTTATTTTCTAGAACAATAGGTGGTTCTGAAATCAGAAGATCATCCTCCCCAAAAGAGGAGTTCTGGTCTGTGTTCACAAAGTTGGGGATATCAAACTTCATGAGCCTGTTCAGCTCCTCCTCTGGCCGCCCATTGCTTCTAATGGCTCCCTGGAGTTGAACACTGCTGTCAAGGGCTGTGGTCTGTTGACAGGCTTTAGCCCTATCCAAGTGTTCCATTTCATTGATGTAGCAATGAAAGAGAGACCTGGATTCCTCATTGCCCTGTCGAGAAAACACCTTATCTGGCTCCAGCGGTCTTCCAAAGTCTGATACAAAGCTATTCATTCTGAACCTCTTCTCTGAAGATTCCACATTGCTGTAAGGAGAAGAAAAAGACAAGACTGCTTACACACCAGCTCAGTCACCTGCAGAAATCATGGTTTTGAGGGGGGGGGCACCTGGGTGGCTCAGTCAGTTAAGTGTCTGACTCTTGGTTTCCACTCTGGTCATGATCCCAGGGTCCTGAGATTGAGCTCAGCCATCAGGCTCCACACTCAGTGTGGAGTTTTCTTGAGATTCTCGCTCTCCCTCTCCCTCTGACCATATGCCCCCAGAACATGTTCTCTCTTTTTCTCTATCAAAAGAATAATCTCCTAGAAAGTTTCCTTCCATTCAGTTTCTATCCCCTTTAGGTAACACTGCCTTGATTTTTATTTCTCTTAATAAGTTTTGCCCATTCTTGAACTTCCCATCAACTTCCACTTCCTATAGGAAATGTTTTGATTTTTATCACCATAGTTTAGCCTGTTTTTGAAACTCATACAAATTCATACAACATATAGCCTATCATACCTGGATTCCTTTGCTCAGTGTAATGTTTTTTTTTTGAGATCCATCCATGTTGCATATAACAATAGCTTGTCCTTCTTGCTTAGTGATATTTCATCATATAAGTACACTATAAATTTATTTATTCTCCTATTAAAGGGCATTTAGGTTGTTGAAAGTTTGGCACTATTATGATTAGAGCTGCTAAGAACATTCTGGGTAAGTTTCTTTGTAGATATATGTTTTTCTTGCTCTTGAGTAAATACATAAGAGTAGAATTACTGGGTCACATAATAGATCTGTGTTTGACTTTCTATGAAACTGCTGTTTTCCAGGGTGGTTCTACCATTTTACATCCTCACCACAAGCATGAGAGTTCCAGTTACTCCACATCTTTGTCAATATTTGATGTTGTCAGTCTCTTCAAGTTAGCCATGCTAGTGGGAGATAAATGGCATCTTTTCAGGATTTGAATGTGCATTTCTCTGCTATCTAGCAATGTTGAGCATCTTTGCATGTGTTTGCTGGCTATTGGTTTATCTTCTTTTGCGAAGTTTCTGCATGAACATTTTGCACATTTTTTAAATTGGATTCTTTATTTTTGTTACTGATTTATGATAGTTTCATAACACATTTTGAATTCAAGTCCTTTGTCAAATATATTGAAAACATTTTCTCTTGATCTGTGACTTGCATTTTCATTTTTAAGATGACTTTTGATGATGTCTTTTGATGAGCAGCAGCTTTAGATTTCAGTTAAGTTCAAGTTATCAATTTTTTGATTTTGTATTTAGTGCTTTTTATATCATTTCTAAGAAATAAAATAATGTTAAGTAAAATTTAAAATTCAGTATCTCCATTATATTACCCACATTTCAAGTGCTCAGTAGCTACATGTGGCCAGGGGTTACCTAATTGGAGAGCACAGAGAACAGTTACAACATCATAAAAGTTCTCTTGGATAGGATAGAGCTTTTACTGTGAGTATATGATCCACATTGAGATAGGGATCAAGGCTCAATTTTATGTTTATCCAGTTGATCCACCACTGTTTAAAAGATTTCCAGTTGACCTTAGAAACAGCAATAGACAATAAGAAAAAAATTCCATTCACAATAGCATCAAAAAAAAAAAAAAGAATATGGGCATACCTCATTTTATTGCCTTTCACTTCATTGTTTTTGTTTTTATTGTTCTTGAGTAAATATCTAAGAGTAGAATTATTGGGTCACATAATAGATCTGTGCTTGACTTTTTATGAAACTGCAGTTTTCCAGAGTGGTTTGTTTTTATTTTTGTTTTTGTTTTTGTTTTTACAAATTGAAGGTTTGCAGCAACCCTGTGTCTAGGAAGTCTATCAGCCCTATCCCCATTTTCCCAATAGCATGTGCTCATTTTGGGTCTCTGTGTCACATTTCAGTAATTCTTGCAATAGTTCAAGTGTTTTTATTATTATTATATTTGTTATGGTGATCTGTGATCAGTGATCTTTAATGTTACTTTCCCAATTGGTTTTGGGGCACTATGGATCACACCCACACAGGATGGCAAACTCAATGGATAAATGTTATGTCTTGACTGCTTCATTGACCAGCCTTCCCTATATCTCTCCCTGTCCTTGGGGCTCCCTATTTCCTGAGACACAATGATATTAAAACCATGCCGATTAGTAACCCTACAATGGCTCTAAGTATAAGTGAAAGGAAGAGTTACACTTCTCTCGCTTTCAATCAAAAGCTAAAAATGGTTACGTGTACTAAGAAGGCATGTCAAAAACCAAGACAGACCAAAAGCTACTCCTTTTGTGTCAAACAGTTAACCACATTGTGAAGGCAAAGGAAACATTCTTGAAGGAAATTAAGAGTCCAATATTTGGTGAACACACCAATGGTAAGAAAGTAAAACAGCCATATTGCTAATATGGAGGAAGTTTTAATGGTCTGGACAGAAGATCAAATGAGCCACAACATTCCTCTCAGCCAAAGCTTAATTCAGAGCAAGGCCCTAACTCTTCAATTCTATGAAGGCTAAGGGAGGTGAGGAGGTTACAGAAGAAAAGTGTGAAGTTAGCAGAGGTGGCTTATGAGGATTAAGGAAAAAAGAGCCATCTCCATAACATCAAAGTGCAAGGTGAAGGTGCTGATGGAGAAGCTGCCGCAAGTTATCCTGAAGATCTAGCTGAGATCATTAATGCAGGCAGCTACACTTAACAACAGATTTTCAGTGCAGATAAAAACAGACTTCTCTTGGAAGAAGATGCCATCTAGGACTTTAATACTTAGAGAAGAGAAGTCAATGCTTGGCTTCTAAGGACCAACTGACTCTCCTGTTAGGGCTAATGCAGCTGGTGACTTTAAACTGAAGTCACGGTCATGTACCATTCTGAAAATCGTGTGACACTAAGGAATTATGCTAACTCTACTCTGCCTGTGCTCTATAAATGGAACAACAAAGCCTGGATATAAACAGCACGTCTCTTTACAGCATGGTTATTGAATATCTTAAACTCACTGTTGTGACCTACTGCTCAAAATAAAGATTCCTTTCCAAATAATACTGTTTATTGATAATGTACTTGGTCACCCAAGAACTCTGATGGAGATGTACGAAAACAAGATTTGTGTCTTTTTCATGCCTGCTAACACAACATCCATTCTGCAGCCCATGAATCAGGAGAAATTCTGACTTTCAAGTCTTACTTTTTAAGAAACAAATTTCATAAGGCTATTGCTGTGATAACGATTCCTCTGGTGGATCTAGGCAAAGACAAGTTAAAACCTCCTGGAAAGGATTCACCATTCTAGATGCTATTAAAAACATTCATGATATTGGAAGAGATTATGCTGAGTGAAATAAGCCAAGTAGAGAAAGTCAAGTATTACATGATTTCACTTACTTGTGGTGCATATAGAGGACAGTAGGAGAAGGAAAGTAAATGGGAAGTAGGGTAATTCAGGGAGAGAAATGAAACAAGAGAGACTTTGGACACAGAAACAAACTGAGGGACTTGGAGGGAGGGGGTGGGGGGATGGGAGAGCCTGGTGGTGGGTACTGAGGGCACGTATTACATGGAGCATTGATGTGGGGAATGGGGAATGAATCTTGGAACATTGGAAAAAAATTTTAAGTAACAATAAAAAAAAATTCATGATTTATGAAAAGAGGTTAAAAAATCAACATGAACATGAGTTTGGAAGAAGCTGATTCCAGCCCTCATGCATGACTTTGAGCGCTTCAAGATTTCAGTGGAGGAAGTAACTGCATCTGTGGTAGAATCAGCAAGAGAACTCGATTTAGAAGGGGAACCTGAGGATGTTACTCATGATCCAAACTTGAAAGGACGAGGAACTGCTTCTTATGGCTGAGCAAAGAAAGTGGATTATTGAGATGGTGTTGACTTCTGGTAAAGATGCTATAAGGATTGTTGAAATGACAACAAATGATTTAGAATATTACGTAAACTTAGTTGATAAAGCAGCAGCAGGCTTTGAGAGGATGGACTCCAATTCTGAAAGCAGTACTACTGTACATAATATGCTATCAAACAGCATGAATGCTGGGACACCTGTGTGGCTCAGTCAGTTAAGAGTCTGCCTTTGGCTCAGGTCATGATCCCACCTTCCTGGGATTGAGTCCCACACTGGGCTCCTTGCTCAGCTAGGAGCCTGCTTCTCCCTCGGCCTGCACCTCCTCCTGCTTGTTCTGGCTCTCTCTGACAATAAATAAATAAAATCTTTAAACAAAAGGAAACAAAACAAAACAAAACCAGCATGAATGGGACAGAGAAATTGTTTGTGAAAGGAAGAATCAATTGATGAAGCAAACCCCATGTTTACTTTTTAAGAAATTGCCCAGCTACCCTTACCTTTGGCAACCATCAGTCTGATCAGTCAGCAGTCATCAACGCTGAAGCAAGACCCCCCACCAGCAAAAAGATTACTTGTTCACAGTTCAAATGACAGTATTTTTTTGGCCATAAAGTACTTTTAAAGTATGTACATTTTTAAAAAATATAAATAAATAAATAAATAAATAAATAAATAAATAAATAAATAAATAAAAGTGTGTACGTTTAATTTTTAGACATAATGCTATTGCAGACTTAATAGACCACAACACAATGTAAACATAACTTTTATATGCTCTGTGAAACCAAAAACTCATTTGACTCACTTTATTACAATATTTGTTTTATTGCAGTGGTCTGGAACCAGACCTACAATATCTAGAAGGTGTGACTGTACTTAGGAAAAAAAATTTAAAAAGGATGTGCAACACTTATAAACTGAACATTTTTTTAAAAAATATGGCAAATGGAATTAAGGAAGACCTTAGTGTATGGAAAAATAACATGCTTGTAATTGGAAGACGTCAGGTGGAAAGCCATAAAATCACAGACATAAATTAATGAAGTTTCCTCCTTTCAAGTGCCAAAAGCCCTTCTGTTTTTGTGTGCCAATATTTAGTCTCTAATGCCTTCCAATAGTCATTCTTTATGCTTTGTCTAAATTTTATAATGGTTATCTGCAAGGTACTTTAAAGCAAGCTACTCTGCCATTACTAGAACTGGAACCCACCTACCTCTCATCTCTTGGCCCTTCATGAATTATGTATGGTGCCAACTCCTGCTAGAAGTCTTCCCAGACTCATCCAGCCTGAGTTAAAACGTTCTCCTTGAGGACTGGGTGCTACTCTCCATCTGTCTTCCCATTCTGTATTATACTAATTTCTTGTCTGGCACCCTCATTAAGATTATGATCTCTCAAGGGCAGGTATCACATGTTTCTTGCCTATGTTCCCAGTACTTAACACACTCTGAGGCATATAATAAGCTGCTCAGTAAATTTCTCTTAAATGAATGAAAGATGACAAGATCTTGAAACAAAATCAACTTCCTGCCACTTATTGGTAAGAACGGCTTCAAGGAAACCAAGTGAAAATATTGCTGCTCAGTGATTACCGATTTTTTTAAGCAGCCTAGGCCTCATAAATCACACTCAAAAATATTCTTATGTATATGATGCAGTGATTATTAAAGGATTCTCACTAATTAGACAGGGGGGAGTTTGCAGATGGATGTGTCTTAATTTCATTTTTAGGAAAGAAACACATAGCCGTATTGTTAAGGACGTCTCTCTAGCCTGTGGCTGTTCTGGAGACTACTCTATGGGTTGTTATTCTCCCAAAGAGAGCTAGTTCTGACTTTCTCATCCTCTCATATCCAGCTGGCATAAGGAAAAACAATGCTCTATGGCACCTTTTAGATCAGTTAAGAGAGTTTAAAGTCAGCTCATTCTCCTACAGCTTTGGTTATACCTGGGGAAATGAAAAACTACAAGGGTCAAACATCTTAAATTCTACTTTGATTCAAATTACAGTTCAAGTCAGAGAGAGGTGGAGCCTTTGGAAAAGGAGATTTAACCTTAATGAATAGGATTAGTTCCCTTATAAAGAGGCCCCAGCAAGATCCCTGGCTCCTTCCTTTATGTCAAGACATAGTGAAAAGTCTGCCATCTCTGAGCCAGATACCTAATATGCCAGCACCTTCATCTTGAACTTCCCAGCCTCCAAAAACCATTAAGAAAACAGATTTCTGTTCCCTACATGCCTATAGTACTATAGTACTCTATAGAAGTACTCTATAGAAGAGTCTATAGTACTCTTCTACAGCAGCCTGAACAAACCAAGACAATTGGTCAGAAAATTTAGAATCAGCAATAATTTTAGCACTTTTAATTGTTTTTATTCCATTCCTACCTATTCTAGATCTCGTCCTCATGAAATCGATGATCTAGCTAGTGTGTTCAAGAGAAGTTCTCCTGTGTCCTCTTAACTTTTTAAAAATTACAGTAGTTTATTCTGATAGGAAACTTAACCTTGAAATCATGTTTCATTTCTTTGTTTTAAGAGTTTGTTATTCATTTTCATCTTGTAAGAAATACAACTGAGACTTAACCTATTTGTTGCAACCTGAACTCCACCAGCCAGAATAAAAAGACTTTTCAGACTATTCTGATTCTTGTTTTTTTCCTTCTTCTCCTCATGGGTTGTGTCATGTATTCTCCATCCCTGGAGAACTTTTTGTACCTTAACAGAGAGCCTCTAACACCCCAGTCCTTTTGCACTGATTGGCATTATTCCTATGATATTCCCTAGCTCACAACTATCACCGACTCCCCAGACTCTCTGCCTGACAGCTCAGGCTCCTCACCCTTGCATCAGCCGGTCTTTCTGGTGTCCCACCAGTCCCCTTGCTCACCTTACAGTCCAGCTACATGGCAGCTGACCACCCCCAGATGCACTCGGGAAGGTCCCTCTCTGTGCTTTGCTTGTGCTGTTACGGCTGCCTGATGGGCCCTTCTGCCCCTCTCTATCCATCAAAGTCAAATATCCTCTTTTCTGTCCAACGCAAATGTCACTGTCTCTAGAGAGACTCTCCCAATGGGTAGGAATATATCCCTTCTGTACTTCACTGACAAGACACATCTCCTCCTGCCTCGTGGCAGAGCTATTTATGCTCAGTCCTTCTTCTCTTCTACACAGCTGTGTTGTATTTTATCCACCTTTGTATCTCCCAAAGGGCCTTGCAGTCATTAGAGCCTCAATTAGTGTACAGAATTGCTGTATCTATGGGTGGGCCAAAGCCCTGGTCAGTTTCCAGTGACAGTTTCCAGTCACCCCCAATGTTAAACACAGTGCTCCTTCCTCTGTGACCCAAAAGATGATCAGGTTAGGTGGACAGAATCTCTCATCTCCACTTGGAGAAGGAAAACACCTGTAATGCTCCAGGTTATTCCTCTAGGGATTTTTTTCAGATTTATTACAATTTTTACAAGTGAAGTATTTTCTGCTATACTGAGTCTTAGCATGTCCATGACTGTCTTCAGGTTTGCCCTGCTCATGAAAACTGGTGGGCAGTGCGGACTTCCAGAAGTCATTCCCAGTGGTATTTTATGGATAGGTTAAATTAAACAATGACTGGGGTGCCTGGGTGGTTCAGTTGATTAAGCAACTGCCTTCGGCTTGAGTCATGATCCTGGAGACCCGGGATCGAGTCCCACATTGGGCTCCCTGCTCTGCGGGAAGCCTGCTTCTCCCTCTCTCACTCCCCCAGCTTGTGTTCCCTCTCTGGCTGTGTTTCTCTCTGTCAAATAAATAAAATCTTTTGGGGCGCCTGGGTGGCTCAGAGGGTTAAGCCTCTGCCTTCGGCTCAGGTCATGATCTCATGGTCCTGGGATCGAGCCCCACATCCAGCTCTCTGCTCAGCAGGGAGTCAGCTTCCTCCTCTCTCTGCTTACCTGTGATCTTTCTCTGTCTCTGTGTGTCTCAAATAAATAAATAAAATCTTTAAAAAAAAAAAAACAATGACCTACTAAGAGTGAAATCTCTATGCTTAACAACTAATGAAACTAATGAGAAAACAATAGTAACCACTAATATTTATGGAAATGTGATGAAAGCTTTCTTTCATGTAACAAGCCTTAGAGGTGCCAACCCAACTCGTCTGTCTGGGTGCCGGCATGCCTTTTGGTGGCTTTAGTTGCTAGTTCTCACTAGGAAGATGTCAGTCTCTCTGGGGTAAGAAAGACTTCACTACATTAGAACAACCCTTGGCACAGCCCTGGGAAAACTACAGCTGTGCACTCAGGAAGCACCACTTAACTGATGGGAAATTAAAAGTAATTGAATCTGATACATGACATAGGTTTTTCTACCTGTTCATGGTTGTAGACATCTCAAAATGTCAGGGCTTCCTCAGGAATACACACTATGTCTGCACTTTGCCAGCTGGTTCCTGTGGCCATTGGTCATTATCAAAAACACTAAGCACTGACATTTTCTTGTTAGCTTTTAGGTGCACTGTACCCATCCTTTAGCAAGTGCCATATTCAGGTAAATTGGAATTCAAGGTAAAATGTGATTTCCATTTTTCTAAGGTCACAAGCAATTCTGCACGCACTCCTAAATGAAGAATATCCCCACTTGGACAAGGTGCACTTAGCAAAGGCTACAAAAGGAGGGTATTTGAGGCATATGATATCTGGGATTTGATAGTTTTTTTTTAGGAAATCCAAAATATTCAACATAAAAATGTGCTTTTCCTGTTACTCTCTCTCTCTGGCAGATTTACGATAATGGGGCTATAATGTTTTAACAAGGCAGCACACAGAGTAAATGGATCCTTAGCTGAGAAAGCAAGAGGAAATGGTTCTTTTATCTTCATCGTCCATAAAGGTAAGAGGGGGTTTTCTGCACCCAGCCCACCCTCTCATCCCCTGCACACAATAGCAAATATTCCATAAGAAAAATAATCCCCATTAAAGCTGTTTCTTGGGCCTAAAAGCTTTTAAGAAAGGTGATGTCAGCTTTATAATGGTCTTTTTTCCTCAGCAGTAGTGCTCACTGGTATCGGGTTCTCTTCTTCTGGGCCCACAGATTACCCTTCTCAGCCTGGGATGTCCCTGGGCGTGGCTAGTTCCAGCCAATGGGCTGCTGAGAGGAAGGCATGTGTGCCACTTCCTGGCTGAAGAACAGAAGGGCAGCTGTAAGAGCTCCACAGATGCTCTTCCCTGTTATGGTCACCCAGGAGGCTGAGTGTTGGAGACAATGCAGACACAAGTCAAGAAGCTTCTAACCACCTGTTGCTGACCCTCAGCAAACATGCAGCTTGACTAAGAAAAAACTGAGATTTGAGGAGCTGTTACCTTCTCATACCCTAGTCTGATTATTATACATTCCCATTCTCACAAAAGACATTGAGAAGTCAGTGACTCCAGAATTAAAGTTCTTAGCTAATACAATCCCAACTTGAAATCTTCAGAGAAACAGCTTGTCCATTTTATTGTGATGTCATTACAATAAAATGACATCTTAAATTGATGTAATGTCATTATACTCTCTGTGTGATGAATGGATTTCAACCCCTACCATCCAACACTGTAAAATGAAGGTCCAGCCAGGGATGGCAAATACATATTCTCTCTTGGGTAAACTGTGATTGATTCCTGATGGTTGCCCAAAGTGGTGTTTTGGGTTGCCTTCATTTTTTTTTAAGCTTTATTTATTTATTTTGAGAGAGAGCATGCATGAGTCCGTGGGTGAGTGCAGTAGGGGAGGGGCGAGGGAGAGAAAGCATCTTAAGCAGACTCTCCACTGAGCACAAAGCCTCACTTAGGGCTTGATCTCAGGATCCTAAGATCATGAGCTGAGCCAAAATCAAGAGTTAGACACCCAACCAACTGAACCACCCAAGTGCCCCCAAAGTGATGTTTTGAAAACAATTCTGAGGCCAAGCCTCGGCTCTGCAGGTCAATAGCACAGCTGCTTAGTGATGTCTGTTGTGGGCATGGGAACAAGAAGGAGAGAGGCACGGGCTGTCGTATCTGCCACTCTTGTGTCTTACTACTTTTAAGGGGTTGCACACGCTGCTCTGAAATACCTCCACAGAGAAAAAGATAGAGTTAAGCAGTAGACTCAGCACTAGTCCATTCTAAATTTGCAGACTTGATCAGGGATTTTAACTAGAGTGTTGGAGTCATATTCCAAAAGGATGCTGCCTGATCTCTTACTTGGGGAAGTAACTGTTCTTTGTGACAAACCACTCAGAGAGAGAGAGCCTGACACATAAAGCAGGTAAAATTCAGACTCATCAGTCCTTCCAACCCATGATTGAGACTCTCTACTTAGCCTCCTTTCTAAAATCATCCCACTGTTTGCCTGAAAGGCACACCCACAGTGAGGCCGGGTTAGAGAACTCTCAAGTGCAGATAAAATGTGAATGCTTAGGGCCTGGCTGTCCCATGGGAAACTTGGGCTTCTTATACTTCTCACTCCTCCGATTTACCTAGACTCCCATCTCACAGCAGAACCTCCAACCAGCACACCAGCGATGGACTAACCTTCACTGAGTACCACTGCAAATCTAGCCTGTGCCAGCCATTGCAAAGGTGTCAACTCATTGAACCTTAACAATAATCCAATAAAATACTATTTTATTTTTACAAAAGAGGAATTTCAGGTCAAGAGAGGTTAAGCATCCAGCTCAAAGTCTCAGTAACTCAATCCGGAAATGTTTGACTCCAGAGTCCACGCCTGGTCCAGGATGTGACAGAAGGAAACAAATGTCATTGGTTGCTAGAATCTTTAGTTCTGGAGAAGAAAGAGATGAAAAATTACCAATATGAGATCATTCCATGTAGTGGTTAATCACAGGAGCTTCAGAGTCAAAGAGGCTTTCGTTTGAGGCCCAGACCAACAGCTGTTTTTACCTGTGAGACCTCAGACAAGTAATTCATTTTTCTCATTTGTAAAGTTGGAATGCCTATAGGATTTATTTTGTCTTCCTGTGAGGATTTAGTGAGATTATACATATAAGGGGATTAGTAGACCCTAGCATATGGTAAATATTAAAAAAAAAAGCTCTTATTCTCAATAATTTACCATTCTTTCCTCCACTCCTAATAATCACATTGGGAAGCTTAAATTGGTTGTTTTATATTAAAGTTGACAGAGTGAAAAAAATAATGTCTCCTTTAGAGAAAATTTCTGCCAAATAAATGTCAAATTTACTAAGATCTAAAAGCCTTTATAAATGACCTGCTCGGGGATTTTGTCTCATGTCTGTTTCTTTCCGTTTTCTATTATGATATAGTGCAACCAAATGCCATATCTTATACTGCCTCAGACTCAAAAAACCATTTATAATGCTATAAAGGCCCCAAGGGCTGATCCGTTATTTTATTGAAGTCAAAAAAGGTTGGACTTTCTCCTTAACCTCATTAAAAGCATAGAGTTATAATAACCATTGTTCTCTCATTGAGATTATTCAGAACCACCACCAAAAGAAAACTCATCCAGCAGTGGGACTGAACTGCCGATTCAAAGACTGGAAATGAGTCTCAGCTACTCAGGGTCCCAATGACAGATTAAGGAAATGGATTAGTTAGGGCTCCAGAGAAACAAAACAACCAGTGTGTGTGTGTGTGTGTGTGTGTGTGTGTGTGTGTGTGTGTGTGTGAGAGAGAGAGAGAGAGAGAGAGAGAGAGAGAGAGTGAGAGAGAGAGAGAATGTGTGTGTGTACGCACACACACATGCACAAGCACATGTGTCTAATTACTGAGAGAAAGAGATTTATTTTAAGGAATTGATCCATGTGACTGTGGAGGCCAGCAAGTCCAAAACCTGCCAGGTAAGCTGGTGGGCTGGAGCCCCAGGGAAGAGTTGCAGAGCGAGACTGTGGGCCATCTTCTGCCAGGATTCCTTTCTACTTGAGAGATGTCATTCTCTTTCAAGGAAGGCTTTCCAATGATTGGATGAAACCCATTCACATTATGGAGGATGATCTGCTTTCCTCAGAGTCTACTGATTTAAATGTTATCTCATTTAAAAAATAAATGCAGAAATGCTTAGAATAATATTTGATCAACTATCTGGGTATCATGGCCTCAAAAAGTTGATGCACAAAATTAATCATGACGTGAAGTCATGCTTTCTTTGAGGGTAGGGTGTTCTCAAGCATAAAGATGACCTGCATCCCATATCAAGTAAATACATCTCAATAGTCCTGCAAAAATCCATCTGTTCCTTTGAAGAAAAGGAAGATAATAGTGTTGTTCACTGACCACTCTATAAGATGTTCCCTAATGTAAGTTTGTCCTCTGCTTTTCTTACTACTGTTGCAACCCACACCGTATCTTCAAAGTCCCTGGACCACTATAATAGAAGCAAAAGCACATATGGAATTTTATGAGGACACAGAGGAAAGGGAAGGTCCCTTTCTTTTTAGTGGCTGTTAAGATTCTTAACCAGATGTCTCTATAGGCTACTATAAAATGTTATTTTCCTTTCATTTAAAATGTGTTTAATACTTTTTTCTGCACCTTAATGCCTGAAAATAGCTGAGTGAAGAGCTGAACTGCTCCCTTTATCCATGCGCTTGTTAGAGTGCACAAGTGCAGGCTGAAGACTGAGCAACAGCCACTGGAGATAATGTGATGAGATACAAGAATCCTGTTGCCAGGCTATAAGGAGTAGGAGAGCAATCAGATGGAAAATGGTAGGATTTGTGCTACTTTTATTCCATTTACTTTCCCAGGTGGCTCTCCACCATTCCACATGCTGCTGTGTGCTCTCTGACATAAAAAACTGACCTCTGATGGAGAAGACTGTCTGCTGGCTGTGCCACTGTGGAAAGCAATGGTGAGAGGTAGAAGGAGAAAAGAAAATAAGGACTTGGTATTTACTTTGAGGTTCCTCCCTGAGAGGTCCCATTGGCTAGCTGTGTCCCTCAACCCAAAGTCACAGCTCCTTTTGGCCACCCTATCCACAGGACTCCTGAGTCCCCTTCAGATCTAGGATGGTTGATACCCATTCCTCAGTGTTGCTCACCTGAGGGTCCTGCGCTGTCTTTTCGGGTTATCCTCCCATCTGGCCACAACTTGTGAAAGTCTCATCATTGAAAACTCTTCCAATTACCTAATTTGAGTGTGCTATCTCTGCTGGTGGGGACTGATTAAAAAGGTATTCCACATATGTTAGTTCTTACTTTGTTTGAAGAGTTAGGATAATAAAACATTTCTGGTTTTTTTGCAATCCACAACTGAAAAAGTACCTTCTGATGTTACTCAATGTTCTTTAAGAGCCATGCAATAATTTCCTCCATAAATCCAAGGCCCAACACAAATGTTCTTTAATCTGCCCTGAGAATTACATAATCCTTGGTGTTTCTCTTTTTATCCCAGCTTCAAGGAAGTTCAGTGTTGAATTCACCGTTTTATTGTCAATAATTCAACTGAGTATCCAGTTATAACTATTTCTCTACTCCCTGAAATGTTTTTTAAAACATTTAAAACATATTGTATGGAGCACTGGGTGTCATACACAAACAATGAATCAAGGAACACTACATCAAAAACTAAAGATGTTCTGTATGGTGACTAATGTAACATAACCAAAAAAATTTAAAAATTAAAAAATACATCATAGATCTAATATAGATCCTAGCATACTCTAATTTTCTTGTTTACTAATTTACCTTCTGCTAAACAGTGAGCAACTGAACAAAAAGACTTTTCTACTTTAACTTCATGTCACTAACTTAGTATAATACATAGCACATAGTTACCTGGCAAATATTTATAGAATAAATAAATCAATAAATGAAAATAAATAAATAAAGTAAAATAAAATAAAACTGGTTTTCATCCCATTTTGTCACTGTCTTTTCCCCCCCACTATTTTTGGTCTTATGAGTCATCTAAATTCTTTTGGGAATAAGGAGAAAATTAATAAACATTTCAAAATAAAAATTAGGCCTGAATCACCATGAAACCTAGGTTCACAATGGTCCTCTTAAAAACAAGCCCCAGGGGCAAGAAGCAAAGTGCCAGGAGGAAAGTGATTCCACCCAAAAGCAACTGGGCCCAGGCAGTAAATCCATACCCAGCACCTTTCTTCCACCATTGGATGCAACCCGAGCCCTGGACAGTCTGTCTGTTTATTTAGTTCCCCATGGGGCTTAATAGATATTTAGGAAAGACCCAAACTTACTCTTGGTGTGGTGCTCCTGTCTTGGTCAGCAAAGTCAGCACAAAAAACATGAAAATCACGAAGACGGCAAGACCAACCCAAAATCCAATCACAATGGAATCTATAAACAGTTAATACTGGGATTAGTATTTCATAGCAGCTTAAAACTTGAATATTCAAGAAATCGTCGAAAGTTTTTCATTACATGAAATAAGAGAAGAAAGTCAACAATCTGATAAGACAATCTTGAGCCAACTTTCCCCAACATACAGCTAATGAGTCTGTCAACTAGGGACAGATAATATGTAGGCAAAGAAGGAGAGGGAAAGAGCCTGTATGCTTCACAGTTTCTTTCTCAGATGACATTGAGAGGCTTCCGCCTTATTGACTCTTGGTTTCCATATCTTAATGAAGGAACCCAGACAGAAGGAAGACCATCTAGATCCTTAATATTCCACTGAAGTGTCCTGAGTTATAAAGTACCCTTTTTAGCAGCGACTGCAATATGAAATTTAAAATAAATTATGGTGGTACCTAGATGACTCAGTCAGTAGCGCATGTGACTCTTGATGTCCAGGTTGTGAGTTCAAGCCCCACACTGGGCATAGAGCCTACTTTAAAAAAAAATGAATTCTTATTCAAACTAACCCAATTTTGTATTTTCACTTACATTCATACTGGAATAACTCAAGTCCTCATTACTTCTTGAGGAGAACATACGAATCACCTCAAGTTCTCTCCTTGTCTTATACCTTTCCCTCTGTCTCATCTCTGTATGATCCTACTTTACAACAACTCTGTTAATATTGCTCCTTATGAAAAATTCTTCAGCAAAGCAAAAACAAAACAGTACAAACAAAAAAACTCTTTGGCAAAAATAGGCCTGACCTTTTCCAAATTAAAACAGATTCCTTATGTAAAACACTTCCCACAGTGTCTGGCATCTGAAAAAAATGTATCCCATATTTGCCCTCCATTATGGTTAAAATTATCATCAGTTTTTCCCAGCTTACTTGTACTTTAAAACCCATGTTTCCAACTAGACAAGGGAACACTGTGTCCCTGTATTTACCTTAACTCGTAGCCTTAACTTCCTAAGATCCACACCTTTTCAGGGGCTCTTACCCTCACCTGGCTGGAACAACTTTCCCCAACATAGAGCTAATGAGTCTATCCATCCTTCAAAGACCATTCCTTACACTATCTCCTTCACAAAGCCTGGATTAACTTCCCTAAGTGACATGGTCTTTTCCCCTCCTTTGAACCCCATGACATGTTTATGCTTCTCTACATGGGCCCTTTCTTGACCTTATCTCAGGTAATAGTCACAAATATACATCCTTGGGATAGGGATGAGACTGGATTGTCTACACACATTGGCACATACATTATAGGGTCTCACATTGGGGGAAGCACCAAAGTTGAATTATTTTACATTTTCTTTCTTTTTTTTAAGTCTTTTAAAGATTTAAATTCAATTAATTAACATATAGCATATTATTAGTTTCAGAGGTAGAGTTTAGTTATTCATCAGTTGTATATACACCCAGTGCTCATTACATCAAGTGCCCTCCTTAATGCCCATCACCCCATCCCTGTCCCCTGCAATAACCCTGTTTGTTCCCTATGGATAAGAGTCTCTTATGGTTGTCTGCTTCTCTGATTTACTCTTACTTTATTTTTTTCCCTCCCTTCCCCTATGGTCCTCTGTTTTGTTTCTTAATTCCACATATGAGTGAAATCATATGATAACTGTCTTTCTCTGACTTATTTCCCTTTAATTCCATCCATGTCATCGCAAAAGGTAAGATTTCATTTTTTGATAGACGAGTAATAGTCCATTATATATATACCACATCTTGTTTATCCATTAATCTGTTGATGGATGTCTGGGCTCTTTCCATATTTAGGCTCTTGTGGACATTGTTGCTATAAACATTGGAGTACAGGTGCCCCCTTAAGATCACTATATTTGTATACTTTGGGTAAATACCTAGTAGTGCAATTGCTGGGCTGTAGGGTAGCTCTATTTTTAACTTCTTGAGGAATCACTGTACTGTTTTCCCGATTGCCCAAACTAACTTGCATTCCCACAAGCAGTGTAAGAGGGTTCCCCTTTCTCTGAATCCTTGCCAATGAGATACCACCTCACACCAGTCAGAATGGCTAAAAGTATTTTTTTTCTGATCTATTCGAAGAAGTTTACCTACATGAGATTACAGTGAGAATGTTTAGAAATTTTAAAAAATGCATTAAATTTTAAAAAACCCAGTGGGACACCTGGGTGGCTCAGTTGGTTAAGCGACTGCCTTCGGCTCAGGTCATGATCCTGGAGACCCAAGATTGAGTCCCATACCAGGCTCCCTGCTCAGCAGGAGGCCTGCTTCTCCCTCTCTCACTTGCCCTGCTTGTGTTCCCTCTCTGGCTGTGTTTCTCTCTGTCAAATAAATAAAATCTTTAAACAACAACAACAACAACAACAACAACAACAACAACACAGTAAATGTGTTTCAATGCAAAGCATCATTCTAATTAAAAGTCAGATTAGTAATTTACTCCAAATAATTCATATTTCATTCTTCATATAGGATTGCCCTGAGTTCATTTTTATTCAACAACATTTATTCAGTGCTCTGGACACAAAACTAATGTATCTTTCCTTGGATTAAGAGTGCTAAAGAAATAGAAGTTATAGACTTTGCCTTACAACACAGTGGAAATGAAGCCTAAATAGGACAAAAGGATGAATACCAAAACAAACAAACAAACAAACAAAAACCCACATGTATACAAGTGCAACCAACACTTAATAACTACACCTCAATCCTGGGGGCCCATCCTGTGAAGCCCCACTGCACTGGTAATGACAGTTCAACATGCTGTACTTCATCAACTGCCTGTAGAGCAAAACCAAGTTCAAAAGTATATGCAATACTTAGACTGAAGTTCTCAGTTGAGAACTTAACCTTATCACGTTAATTCACATTAGAAGGTGTTTGCATTAGGACAGTTTTCACACTGCAAACAATGGCCGGATCCCCTTCATCCTTCACTTCTCTAGCTCAGGGTGGGCAAAGATTGAGGAGGGGTGCCTTAACCCAGCCTAGTTCCTTCTCTCTGCCTTTCTAGGGCCCTGTGGAGCTGATCAAAAGGCAGCAATAGTGTGGGGCATGAGAAGGTCATGGCCCTCCCTTGATGACATGGGAGAAGTAGACAAGGGAAGATCAGGGATGTGGTTAAAACTTGAAAATGTCAGTTATCCCACAGCATTTCTAAATGCTTTGTTGATAATACAGCATTCTACATATCCTATCACAATATGCTTTGAGAGGCTCTGTTTATTCACATTCCTCTTTAAACAGAATTTTGCTTCCTCTAATTATTTCCATTAATTTTCTTCTACCTCATCCTCTGCCACATGGCCTGACCCTAGGGCACTTTCTTACCCTGAGCCACTTTCAGGGAATATCAGAGATCCCCATCTCATCCCAGGAATATCCAAACTCTCTTGCAGTTCTATTTACATATCATGTTTCATGGACATGGGCATAGCAGTCAAACAGGGAAAGCAAAGCCCCTGGCCCTCTGCAAAGCACCCTTCCCTGAGAAAGATTCAAAATAAAGGTTTATAGAAGGTGAAGCTCCAGTGAGGCCAGGAGGTTAAGGAAACCAAGAAAAGCCTTCCAAAGGTGTTTCTTTTCTTTTTTTTAAATTTTATTTTATGTTTTCAGTGTTCCAAGATTCATTGTTTATGCCCCACACCTAGTGCTCCATGCAATACGTGCTCTCAGTACTCACCACTAGGCTCTCCCAA